>PVKN010002385.1:26241-43085 GCA_004027915.1 Capromys pilorides | reverse complement strand
GATAGGCCCTCCATTTTGCCATAGGTCTATACCCATATACCATTCAGTCATATATTTCCTTCTTTCTCCTGGAGTTCCTATGAGTACCCCATACTTGTAGGCCAGTAATGCAGCTCCTAACCTGTAGTGGCTCCTATTAGGCTGGGAGGGCAGTGAGGGAACATTCCAGGCCAAGTGATATAGGAGTGTAGGGTCCACCAGGAAGCTGGAGGAAATGTTCATGCTCCTCATTTCAGAGGGTGGCATCTAGCTTTTCTTCTCTTTAGGAGAAGCACCCTCCCACAGCCCACCTTCTCTCCTTTTACTATGGTTTATTTCTCACAAACCATAATAGTAAAAATGGAATTATATTTCTGTGCTTTTTTTTTTTTTTTTTTTTTTTGTAGGACTAGGGTTTGAACTCACAATCCTACGCTTGCCAGGCAGGCACTTGTGCCACAGAGCTATCTCCCCGGCCCCTCTGTGCTCTTTTATAATGAAAAAATAAAAATGAAAGTGTCCATTTTAGGACATATCCCAGGATATGAGCCCGGGGGTCCTGTCTAGAGGATGGGAGTGGTCACTCACTGTCCAGTTCCCAAGACAGATGGTGACAGTGCTGGTTCGTCACTCATAAGCCAGACCATATAAGGCTTGTGGGGCTCAAAATGTACCACGGACTGGTCTGGACTGGCTCTCAGCAGCACAAGGAGTGCAGGGCAGCACGTCCGCACTCCTCCTGTGCTCTTTCTCTGGTGTTTATCCTCCTGTCTGAGTGTCCGAGTCACTTATTCTGTGTCCAGGAAGTCACAGTGCAGAGCTAGTGCATTGGTAAGGGGAAGAAATCAAGAGAGGGGTCACACAGGGTACCCGCAGACTTCCAGCCCCTCCCACACTCACTGGGCCCTGAGCCTTTTCCCCACAGTTGGAGGTGTAATTTATGATTCAGTTTTCTTAGCTGTATCTGTTTTAACCATGTTTCCTCCACTTGGGAAAGCTCTTGGCAAGGGGTGCCGGGGCCTGAATGGCATTCTGAAGGTCTGATCTGGTGATGCCTTGAAAACTTTATTAAATGCACTGATTGGTGATTCCTAAAGAGAAGAGGAGTTGGATGTCAGTAGATGTTTATTTCAGCATTTCATGACATACTTGATCAATAATTATGCCCCTCCTCATTCTATAAGGTCTGATCAGAACAATTGGTAAAATATAAAGAAGCAGCAAAGCATCAGGACCAGAGAGATTAAAAGGTGACATAAGAAGTACACATTTTGAAAAAAAAAGTAAAGCCTAAGAAGGAGAACTTTTGCTGTATTTAAAGAATTAATTTCAGTCTAAGATTCCTAGTAGTCAAAGAGAAAAAAGCATAGACATGGTGCTTATTGTTCATGAGATAAATCATACATGTGGTAGCAAGCTTTGAGAAGCAGCCTGCTCAGCAAGAAAAGGGGAAATAAATGAGTAAGAGTTTGCTTATTCATGGAATATATACATCCATCCTACTTTGGTAGGGATAGGAAAGCTCTATACGAGATAATGGTAACTCTTTAAAAGAAAGATAATGTTCAGATGCTAGGATTCCAGATAACCTGGCTGAGCATGTGGATCTAGATGTGTGCCCGGTGTGGGCGCTCATGGGAAATCATGCCAGAGAGGCGCCTTTCCTGCCGTGCCCACCGTCACAGGAAGCTAGGCCTCACGCCTTCACATGAGCACTGAAGCGGCCTCACTCTGGCGCTGGCCATCACTTGCAGCCATTCACTCAGCTGAGGAGGAGTACACAGGATGTGCAGTCTCTGTGCTGTCACCCCATGGCCGTAGAGAAATGCCTTCCTGCCCCCTAGCCTTACCCCATCACAATAGCGGCAATTTTGTCTTTTTCCGGCTTAAATTGAAGTAATTTGACTGGTAGAAAATCATCGTAAGTAAGCTACAATCCGGTCGTAGAGCTGGTTACCAAAGAATCTTTACAGTAGCCACAACTGGAAATCAAGTGATGCCCGCAGAACACAGGATTAGATGAGTAAGTGAGAGGATAGCTATTTGGTGGACCCTGGGAAGTTGTCAAATGTAAGATCCCCAGGACTGTTACAACCCTTAGGCTGCATGTGGGTGTTGGGTCACCTTGGCCAGGTAGAGCAGGGGCTGGCCAAGGAGCGAGGCCAGACTTGCATGCAAAGAGATGGAGATGGAGGAAAGAAGAGTTCATGTTCAGGGTCTTTGTTGGGAAGAAGGACGAGGACTTGCCTCTGGATTGGGCAGGAGAGGGAGGAAAGAGAGGCACCAAAGATAGCCTAGCGGGCGAATGGCTACCTGGCTGCCTGAGTGGAGACTAGGAGTGGGGAGGGCTAGCGGAGGAGGGGATCCTGGGTGCAGGATGCTGGAGAGGCTATTTAAGTGAACTCTGATGGCGTTGGGCTAACAGGGCTGCTGAGAGCATTTGGGAACTCATATCCACAAAGCAGTGTATCCTGGGATCCCTAACCAGGGGTGTTCCACATGTGGCCTGCCTCTGTGAGCTGTTTGGCCTTGCCACAGAGAAGTTGTGGAATCTCAAACTAATAATGTAACCTTGTCATGTGTCAAGTGCCTCCTCTATCAGAGTGTGGATAGTAATAGTGTCCACTGTCCTAGTCAGCTTTCTTGTCCTTGAAACAAAATACCCTACACCCATCATTTAAAGAGAAGAGGTTTATTTTGGTTTATGGTTTCAGAGGGTTCAGTCCGTGGCTCCAAGGCAGAAAAAGGTGTGGTATACAGACCAGGTGAAGGGAAGTTGTCCAATCCACAGCATCTAGGAGAGAAAGAAGAGCCTGAGCGAGGGGGAGACCTCTAAAGTCACGTTCCTCGTGACCTTCCTGCTGTCATCAGGCCTCACCCCCTAACAGAGCAGGCAGCTGTGAACTCACCAATGAATTAGTTCATGAGTGAGCACTGCCTCATGACCCAGTGACCTCCCACATACCGGATACTTAGCTCCAAACCAAAACAGTGATTTTACTGTAATATCCTGAATATCAAACATGCCAGTGTAGAGAACTACTAATAGTAAGAAGCCAAGTTCTGGCACCACGGGAAGCCCTCACAGGAGGCTGCCCACACCATGTGCCCTTCCAGACTCCTGCTGCACTTGTTGTGTGAGCTCCCCTAGCTGTGTTTGTAAGAACTGATACGACAGCACTGCTATTGTTGAATTACACTGCTATAAAAAAACTCATTGTTCTGTGTGTTTGGAAACACCAAGGGACTTCAGTGCAGGGAAGGAAGATGACCATAACACAGTTGAGCAGGACTCTTTTACCAGCTAAGGGCCTGATAGCTGTAACCCCTGCCTCAGTTTCTTCATCTATAATATGGGCACAAGGATCTCACCACTGCTGAGCTCCCAGAGGATCAGACAAGGAGATGGAGACAGGTCATAGTGACATGGATGGTGCCTGATCAAGTCCAATTGGTCCTCTCCTTTCTCTTTGAGTTGTGGTTCCCATGGTCCTACAAAGTCTCTAGGCCAGCCCAGCCCAGGTCACAGCAGCCTCTTTGGCCCCTGCCTTTCACCACCACAAGGTCTTGCACATTTGGCCAAAGACCCAAGCATATCCCGTGCCTCCATGCTCTTGCTGTTGGGCTCCATCCCACCCCCCACCATGTCTGTGCCTTGCCCAGCACGCTCATAGAGACACCCACTTGGCACAGCCCCTTGAGCCTGGCAGCTGGGCTGGGGGTGGCGAGCACATGGGAGGGGGCCAGCTCCTGGGAGGGACTGGAGTGCCTGGCAGCTGGGATCACTCCCTGTACCTCCCTCCTCCTCTCTTGGCCCGGCTGGCTTTCCAGTGTGGTGACCCTGACTACCTTGCAGATCTTCACCCCGGCACACTCCTGCAGCACATTTCCTCCCTCCTTGTACCCAACTCTGGATCACCCCCGGACTCCGGGGAAGAACCTGGCCCTGGCTGGAGGCCTGGTTTCCCTCAGGGAGAGCCCCACAGGCTCCCTGAAGATGCTCAGGCCGTGCACTTTGCCTAGGGAAGAGGCACCTGCAGACCTTGTGAGGATGCAGTCTCGATTTGCACTGCTTAGAGGTCCTGCCAGGCTGGGTAAGAGCCTGGGCTATGTGTTTCCAGGGATCAGGGGCAGGCAGTGTTCTTCAGGCTTGTGGCTTCCTGTCCACACTTGATCCAGGGCCACATGGGCTGAGCTCAGGCTGTGCTCCAGGAGTGCAACAAATGCAACTTGGCTTGCCACCCTGAGCCTTGTGACCAGGCCCAGCTCTGGCCTGGCCCTGGGTGACCTGGACAGGTCCCGTCACCTCTGACTCTGCCTTCTCTGCAAACTGGGAAGAAAAACTGTCCTGGGAGGAGTGCGGTGCTTGAGGCTCTCCAGAGCCTTTGTTCCTGGACAGGTTGGAAAATAAAGACGACGTTAAAAGCTGCCCCAAAGCAATGACGATTCCACGATTCCACGTCTCAGTGGGTCCCAGGCCCCGAGACCCACGGGCTCTCTCCTCGACATCTTGTCTTTCCTCCCCAAGCCCATCCTGTGGGGTGCCTTTCTCTGTCCTTCCTAGGTCTGTGGTGAGGTCATTCAAGGTTGCTCTGCCTCCCCGCTGGGACCTCCCACCATGCGGGCTGAGCAGCGCCTTCTTATCCTGGGCAAATCTACCCTGATGCGCGTCCTGCACGCTCTAGCCAGACAGCCTTGTGGAGTCTGCCCTGTGCGGGGAATAAATAAGTGGTGTGTGTGTGTGTGTGTGTGTGACAGAGCACTGGAAGAGCCAGCTGGCCCCTCATGACCCTCCCAGAACAGCAAGGCAGGAACAGCCTCCAGGCCAAGGCCCAGGAGTCCAGGAGCTTGCTCAGGTGCTGCTCAGGAGGCCTGGCCTCTTTTTTGCCATTGGACCCACTGTCTCTGCACCCCCAGACTATGGGCTCGGGGGCCCACTGGAGCTACTGCCTCCATTCCAGGTTCCTTCAAGAGCTCCTCTTCTAGGTCTTGAGCTGGGATCCCAATTCAACCTCTTCTCTTCTGTGGCCACGCTGTGCCTCAGTTTCCTCACCTGTAAGGTGTGGACAATAATAGCGCCTCCCTGCTTCAGTTGATGAAATAATTAAGTAAAAGCTCTCAGAAGATTCTGGAATATTTCTAGCTGACCTCACATCACATCATCCTGGCCCCAAGAGAACCGTGTGGCTATTCCTGGCCTTCAGCCAGAAGGATGCCATGTGCCAGTGAGCCCTGGCTGTTGCCCAGGGTGGAGGCTGGGGATTGGGGTGCTCTCTGCGAAGCCCCCACAGTATCCTGCGTGGTACCTGGGGCTCTGCCAGCCCCTGGAGGGGCAGATCTGACCTCCGAGCAGTCTCTGCACCCTGGGGGTTCCGAGCCCTGCGGGGATCCCTCCCTATCAGTGAGCAATTCCAAGTGCACCACCCGCAGTGGGGCTCTGGCAGGGCCTGGGGACAACCAGCTGGATTACGCAGTACGTGCAGGTGTCCCCGGGGCCAAGGCCTGGCTCGTGAACCCTGAGCAGCTCAGCCTTCTGTGGCTTTTTTTGGTCCCCTCAGGCTGACCAAAGGAGCAAAAGGCATTTGCTCACAGATTCCCAGCCTGGACTCCTGGGCTGTTCCCCCTGTGATCCCCGGGACAGCCTCCACTCCTCTACCCTTCTCCAGCTGGCCATTAGCCTCCCAGGTACCTTTCCATGTGCTTCTCCAAAATGAATGTAGCATGCTTTATTTATTTATTTCTTCTGTCAGGGGCGCCCAAGCATTTAGCAGTTACCAATGATCAACAGTACATTTTGCAAACAAGTAATAAATTTTAACAGCAATTTGTCTATGAATGGTGACATTTTGATGATGTATTTGATTTTTTCCCGAGAAGTTGAACTTCTTTGTCATCCAAGTTTGATTCATATTTTAATTTTTTTAAAAAGCAAATGGTCTGTGTAACACATTGCAACACCAAGCTGATTGCAATTGCTATTTTGGTTGCAGTCAATATTTTTAATTTATGCCACTCAAGATGCATACGGAGCCCCCGGCCCACTTTGCTAGCAGCTGCAGATCCACACGTCTCTCTGCCCCTGACATTTTATACTCTGTAGTTTTCTTAATGCTGTATGGATTTTTTTTTTTTTAAAAGGAAGAATAATTTATGCCTGTGTCTTTTAATGATGCACCTTTAACCAAAGACAAAGCCCGTCCTCGCCTCCTGGGTCCCGCCCTTTCGGCCTGGCCGCTGCAGAGCATTTTCCTACGGAAAAGGGTGCCACCTCCTTGCACCCCCCAGTTGGTGCGTTACCTAGTGTTAATTACCTCAGGACGGGAGAGTGGCTCAGAAGCAATCATCTTTGTTTGTTAACACACCCCGGCTGCCACACCACTCCCCATAAATAAAACATCACTGAGATCACAATGTCATGTTCGCAAGGACTCTACACCTTGGTGACTGCTCCGGCAGAATGAGCAAGAAAACCCTAGGCATCCAGTTTCCTGGAGCGGCAGTGCAGTGAGGGCGGCTTCTCCTCCTCAGCCTCCTCATGCCCACCTGGCCCTGGCCGTGCCTGGGCTCTGCAGGCCTTGCCCAGGCAGAAAGGCCAAGGAGCCTACGGGTTTGCCCCTGACTGCCAAGGCTGAAGCTTGCCAACATGCAAAGGTGTTTCTAGTGGCTTAGAAGGCGTCTCAGTGAGCTGACAGAGCGCTAAGCTGTGCTCAGGGACTTAGCATTCAGGGGCTGCAGAGATGCCTGCAGGATCCTCAGACAGAGTCCTACGGTTATTTCTTCATGCAGTGACTTGTTACACACCTAAATAATAAAAGAGAGTTGGCTGTCAAGAAATATGCTTAATCCATTAGAATGATATGGCCAGAGAGGCCGGCTCAGGGCAAATGCCAGCTTGAAACAGAAGGAGTGAGAGGCAGATGCTCGTGGAACAGGATCGTGCAGCTTGACTGGCCGGTTTGGCTCTGAGGTTCCCAGCTGTCAGAGGGAACGTGGATCTCCGGAAGAGGGCAATCATTGTGGAAAAAACCCACAGCAGTTCTGCAGTGAAGGCCAGTGTTTCCTGGGACTGCATCCCGAAAGCCGTTTCCTTCAGGGTCCTCATACGAAGTTGCGTTTCTCAGTGTGCGGTTCTCGGCCCGCTGTGGGAATCGAGGCCTCCTGCAAGGCCACAGGCTGCGACAAGGGAGTCCTGAAGCCACTTCTGGCCCCATTCTCCTTCGCCTGCAGGACTGATGTCTTTTGTGCCAGTCATTGCCTGAGTTATTATAGATCGCCAAATCTAGTTCTTCCAAATTAAATTTGAGGCACTGCTAGAATCCTCTAAGGACTCTATTTTAACCTTCTACCAGAAAGTTTGGCTTCCTGGTAATATTGCAGGGCTCCTGGTGATACTCTTTAGTAAAAAATCTTTCTACTAAGTACTTAGGCCTTAGATAAGGAGTTCAAACTCTCTAAATTTTTAGGAATTGTACTGTAGTGGCAGCTTATATTTAGGTGTTCTCTCAAAACTGCACGTGGTCACAGGTGAGCATTTTCCAAAGTGGCTGGATTAGGGCGTGTGATGCTGGCATCAGGGGTGGGTGTGGGTGTCACCACCCCAGACACGGGTAGCCTAGAAGGGAAAAAGGGGACAGTAAGCACGCAGGCCCACTGCTGCTCCTGCTCTTCCACTGCCTCTGCTGCTGCTCGTGGCCTCCTGCCTGCCTGCCGTGTACTGTTGCCCCTCTGCCATGCCCCCCTCCCTTGGAGCCGGCTGGATATGGACCAAAACCTCTGCATGCTGTGAGTGCCAATCAACTTTTCCTTCTTTAGGGTTAGGGCGTCAAATATCTTGTCTTGACAATGAGAAAAGTAACGAAGATAGATCCTTTGTTCTTATAAATTATCAACGTGGTTATAGATTCGTGTGGTTTTAAACTGTTCCTGGTTTCCTACTGGCAGAAGAGCTTTCAACCTTTGCTTTTGTTAATCTTTCTCTCGTTGGTAATTTGCCTTGGAAACTGGAATAGGTTGGTTAATGAATTGCAACATCAATTTCTAAGTGGGCCTCAGATGAAAGAACTGAGTCTCTCCTTGCAAAGCAATCGTCCTAAACCTCGGAGCTTACCTCAGCTTCATAATCCACGAGGACGGCACAGTCATCCTAAGTGTGCACGTGCCCAGAGGCAGAACTTCAGAAACAAGTCGGTAAGAAGACAAAGGGACAAATCCAGAAGCGCGGTTGGGTATTTCAGTCTTCCTCTCTGGATACTGGGTAAAAGAAATGCAGACCACCAAGGGGAATATGGAAGGCATCGTCAACACTTTATTTGTCATTATTATCATTTATGGAACACTTCAGTCGGTAGAGGAAAGCCAGCACTTTTTTTAAGAAAACAAAATGCGTACTGAGGCAGGCCGTTTTCGAGCTGTAAGATTTCTTAATAAACTTAAGTGGCTGGAAATCGTGTGAATATGTTTTCTCACCATGATAGAGTCAATAAAATCAACTGAAAGTTTTTCAGAAGAGTTGGAAAGCATACTTCTTAACAATTCCTGAGTCAAAGAAGGGATCACAAGGAAAATTTGAAAATGTTTTGAAGTACAGGAAGATGTAAACTAAACTTATTAAAACCTGTGGGACATAGCTGATGCAGTGCTTAAAGGGAAATTGATAGTAGTTAATTTTATATAAAAGAGATTTCCAGTCAATAATTTTGTCTTGCATTTTAAGAACTTAGAAAAAGAGAGCAAACTCAACAAAAAATAATTGGAAAAAAAGAATAAGAAAGATGAGAGGCAAAAGCGCTGAAACTGAAAGCAAAAAAAGTGAAAATTTATAAAACCAAAATCTTATTCATCTAAAAGATCTATAGAATTGAGGTCTCCACTGGGACTGACCAAGAAAAGAAAAAAACAATGCAATTACCAAGAACGAAAGAAGGGCTCTCACTGCACACCTGGCAAAGACTAAAAGAGCAACATGAGAATGCTCTGAACACCTCCATGCTAATCAGAGGTGTTCTTAAAGCCTCTTTTTTGTTTTTAATTTTTTTATTGCTTTTAATAAGAAATATCAATGTGACAGGTTCAAAATATGATGTTAGTAGTGCATTCCCAATAATTGATACAATGCTTATTGCTGTCCTCGTATCTTATAACCTCTTAACACAATGCAAAAAGGACAAATTCTTTGACATACACAAACTAAAAGTACTCTCTCAAGAAGAAAGGAGAACATCCAAAACAGTTCTATGTTTGGCCTGAATAGTTACTTATAGATTAAAATAAATTTATAGTTAAAACATTATTCACAAACAAAAATGAAAAGTCTTCTGGGATCAACTCTCTTCATTGGTAGATTGTCCAACTATTTCAGAAAATATTTGTGTACCAAATCTCTGAACAAAAATGAAGGCATTATCTAACTTGTTTTATGAGGCTAGTATTACCATGAGAACCAAGTCATAGAGAGATACTCTAAGAGACTACAGACTGATGTCCCTCGAGGATCTAAGTCCTTAATGAAATTGGAGCCAACCAAAACCAATAATATATAAAATGACACTGCACTGTGTCCAGATGAGGTTTACTCCCCAAATTACCAAACCAATCAACATCATTGGCCATGTTAGCAGATTAAAATGAAAAAAGATTGTCATCTCAAATGATGGAGAGATCACTTCTCGGCCTTTTGGCTAAGATCAAGTGTCAAATAATGGAGAAAATGTATCTGACCTAGTAATGATTCCAATCTCTCAGCAAACTGGCTATGGAAGGGACGTTTATAAGCTGGCAGGAGCTTACAGCTAATGTTTTGCTTTATGGTTAAAGACTAAAAGTTTCCCCAAAGATTAGGAGCAAGGCCATGACCCAGCACTCAGCACTAAATGTGAGCTCCTACACAATACCATGCTGTGAGGAAAAGAAATTCAATATGCAAGACTGGAAATAAGCATAACTGTGTTTCTTCGCAATTGGCCTTATCTCCCACATAAAAGTTGTAAGGAATATGCAAAATTCTGCTAGAAATAGAGTGAGCTTATTAAGATTATAGGCTAGAAGATCAATCTATAACGCTAAACTGTAGTTCTATATAATATCATCATTTGAAAAATCATCATTTGAAATCTTGAAAACCAATAGCATTTATGGTTTATAAAATTGAATTTTAGGGCATAAATTTAACAAATAAATGCATATTTATGCCCTGAACACAACAAAAGTTTGCGGAAAGAAATGTAAAGAATTTGATTAAATGAAGAGCTATACTATGTCTATGGATTGCAAGACTCAGTAGTAAGTCTCCTTACAGTTAATTATGTACACAAAACAATCCTAAATAAAATTCTAGCAGGATTTCAAATACAAATTGATGAGCTGATTCCTAAGTTGGTATATAGATATTAAGGACATTGAAGAGATTAAATAAAATTTTAAAGTCAGGTTAGTCACATGATCTATGTTCCAGGCCTACTGTGAAGTCACGTTTCTCAAGGCTGCTGGTATTGGCCAAAAGGTAGACTTATAAGTCAGTGCATTATAAGACAGAGCCCAGAAATACAGCTACACACACACACACACACACACACACACACTCACTTGATGTTTAACTTAAATTCCAAGGCAATTTAATCAACTTGACATCTATATAAAAAAAGACCAATCCTTATCTTTCTTACTTCCCTTAGGAAAAAATTAGTCAAAATAAAATTAACACAAAAAAGTCCTAATATGAGAACTAAGATTATCAAGCTTTTTTTTTTTTTTAAGTTGAGAAGGATTTTTTTTGGGAGGCGGGGCTTGCTCAGGCTGCCTTAAGGGTGGGTCTGGTAAGGTTTACAGACCTGAGGATTGAACCCAGGTCCCCTGCGCCTGACTAGATTATTGAGCTTCTAAAGAAAATGTAGGAAAAACAATTTATGATTTTATATTTGGAAAATAATTGTGAAACGAAACAAAATATATCAATGGAAAGAAAAAAACATAGATCAGTGAACTTAAAATAGAGATCATTTACTCTTCAAAAGCCTGAGCCAGCGACTCTACCCTGGTGACCCTGGGACAGCACCCTTGTTTGCAGGTCTGCACCCATTCCAGAGAGTTATCACACTTAACCCCTCTTTCCTATGCTCAGACAAGAAGTGCACCATTTAAAAAAAATAGTTATCAGGCTAGGGAGACAGCTCGGCAGCCTCAGCGCCTGCGTGGCAAGCATAAAGAGCTGAGTTCCATCCCCAGTACCACACGCTGAGCCAGCCCCTGAATGGGCCCAAAACTAGCCTGGTGGCACAGGCCTGCAATCCCAGCGCTGGGGCAGCTGAGACAGGAGGATCACTGCAAGTCTGAGCTGCGTAGTAAGACTCTGTTTCAAAAAAATAAAGAATTATCATTTTTATAGAATGATGGGTCTTTGTTATTTAAAAATTTAAAGCAACATATGAATGTAAAAGGAAAAGCAAATGAAAGAAAACCTTCATCCCTGCCAGGTGTGCTTAGTGACCAGCGTCAGGAAGCCCTGCTGCCTCAGTGGGACAGCTGGCTGTGGCCGTCGCTGTGTCCCATGCAATGAGTGGAGAAGAGGCTGACCCTGCTGGACCCGGAGGTGCACACCTGTCACCCGGCTCTCAGGAGACTGAGGCCCGAGAGTCGAGGCTGACCTGGGCCACGTGGCAAGATCCTGGCTCAAAAAAAAGAAATAGTGGGGACAACCCACTCAGGCCCCCCTCCTGTCCCTCCCTCAGACAGGAGCTTTTGTCCCCCCAATAAATCTATTCTGCTCAGAAAAAGAAACCTAATTATTTTTTTACATGAAGCATTTGGATCTGCGGTGCTTTTTAATGACAGTGTCTTTGTCTACGCCGTGCTTGTTCTCTCTTTCCTTTGCTGCTCTTGCTGGGTGCGGCCCGGCCAGGTTCAGAAGCTCCTGAGGCTTCTGCTATGGGGCTAAACAAGCTCCTTTCCAATGGACACCCCAACCTGAGCTCTGAAAATCCAATTTTGTAGGTTTTATGGCTGTAGCCCTTCCTGCCCTGATACTGCCTACGTCCAGGTTGGCAGGGCTGCAGGGCCCGACTGTGTCTGTCTCTGGTCCCTTGCCCTCCCTTCTCTGTGGAGGAGGAGGCGAGGCCACCTCAACTCTCTGTCTCCTAATCCCTGCAGAACCTGCCCCTTGGTATTGGGCTGTGTGGGACCCAAGTGTGGGTTCCAGAGTTATCTACCTGCAAGATGGGACCCAGGTGTAGGCTGTGTCTGCATCTCAAGCCATCAGTCACAGGCCTGGCCTGGGCTCAGGGCCCAGGAACGGGGACTGAAGCCTCAGGGAAGACAGAGGAGGGGATTTCTCTTCCGTAGTCACTGGGAATGGATGGAAAAACATCACACTGAGGGGCAGCGGAGGTGCCCTGGTGGCTGTTCATGGCTGCCCAGGCTGCTTTGGAGACCCCTGAGCAGGTGTCTTCGCTGGTACCTTCCTGAGCTTTGCAGCCTCTCCTGACAACACACACACACACACACACACACACATACACTCACCTTAGGCCCTTTTTCGTCCCTGGGACAAAAGCCTCAGCACGCCTGCCTATGGGAGGGGGCATAACCTGGCTTGTGCTTCAGAAGTTTCAGACCTTGTGCAGTTGGCAGGCTGCAAGCCGGGATGGCATGGCAGGGGATGTGGTGCAGGACAGCTGCTTGGGCACAGTGACCTGGAAGCCGAGTGTGAAAGAAAGGGAGGTAAATCCTTTCGGGTCATGCCCCAGGCCATGGCACCTCTTCCGCATCTCCTCATAAGTCACCTATAAACTCTCATAGTGGAATCACCTTTCAAAACCTGACCCATGGTTGTATCAGGCTTTGGGGGGACATCTCAATATAACCACAACACACACACACACACACACACACATACACACACACACACACACACACACACACACACAGGCTCACACAGGCTCACACGTATTTAAGAAAAAGATGAATGATTATGCACAAAGCCTTACAAATCTCTACTTCTGGGTAAATCAAGCTGCTAGTGTTTGCGGGTGCATAGCTAACTAGAAGTAGGGACCCATAGAGACAAAAGGGGCCCTGAAAAAGCCTATGAAGCTTCAGAGCAGGCATCCTACCCACTCCAGGGACCTAAGTCAAATTCACAAAAGATGCACATACATTTTTAGAGCGCAAATCACATTTTTTTTCTTTTTTGAGACAGAGTCTTCCATGTAGATCAGGCTGGCTTGGAACTCACTGTGTAGCCTTGGCTGGCCTCAGACTTCTCTTGATCCTCCTGCTTCAGCCTCCTGAGTGCTGGGATGACAGGAGTGTGCCACTATGCCAGGCAAAATACATTACAACAAAATCTGATATGGAAGCCAGCTAGCAGAGATGAAAGTGTGAGTTACTCCTAGCGTTTGCTTCGTAAGTTTGTGTCAAGAGCTCAAGGGGGCTCTCTCCACTGTGCCCGCTGCTCCTGGGCAGCTGGAGGCTGAGATGCATCCTCCTGGCCTTCAGAGGGGACGCAGCTGGCTGGAGCTGCTGTGAGGCCCAAGGGCCACGGGAGCTGGGTGCGATTCGCTTTTGCTGAGGACAGGCCAGGTGGGGCTCCTGGAGATGCTAAGATGGATGGCCTCCAGAGGGTTGGTGGGAATCTGTCAGGCTGGGTTACTGAGGCCAAGAGGACAGTGCACCAATTTCAGGCTGTGACACCTTCAGAGCCCTGCCCTGAGTGGGGGTGATGCTGTGCTGGGGGTATTTGTGGAAGGGGATGAACACGAGGCAGCCAGCAGGGTGAGGGGTGTCTGAGTCTGCACCTGGGAGGCTGGGTAAGGCTCTGGCCAGGAAGCCATTGTTGGGGGCTCCAGGCACAGGGTCAAAGGTCTGGTGCACCAGGTTGCCACATGAGCAGGGTTTCCCCAAGAGTCCGTGTGGTGTCCTATGGTGGCACCTTTGTGATTTGCTGCTGGTGCAGTGATGCAGGGAGGTGTGGTGCGTCTTCTAGACGAGGTCCCGGGCCCTGTGCATGTGACCCCTGAGCTGCTGAGGAGGGGAGGACAGTAAGAGGTGGGATGGGAGACACAGATCCAAGAAGAGGACCCCTGTGCTGACTTAATTACTGCCTTGTAACGTGGCAGAAAATAGGACCCCGAGGTCCCATTCTACTCTCAGTAACATTTGGACATTTTATGGGAGGTGTTGTCTTTTACGACAACGCACAAAATAGGTAATTGTTTAGCAGAACGTGCACGTCAGAACACAGTGACCTCTGCGTGCTGTCTTGTGGTCTTGGTGTCTTCTTATGGTAATAAAGTGCACTTCTGTCCTCTGCCTGCTGAACTCTTCTTATTTGCTCAAGAATAGCTGCAAAACAGATGATCCGGGAGGTTTTGCTTTCTGTGCACTGCATGCTGGGAAAATGATTGATCAGGTTTTCAGAGAAGTTTCCAAAGTTTGAGGAAAAGCACAGGGGCCTGGTGAGTCCGCCTCTGAAAGATCCCCAGGGTTGGGGCTAAAGGTGCCCTGTGTGGTGAGCACTTCGAGGGCGGGGTTTCCAGAGTCTCTGGCCCCAGCCCCGCCACATTGCTACCTGGCTAGTTTTTGTCACTGTGCCTTATACTAAGGAGTTCAGTGACAGTGCTGTAAGGAGAAGCCACAGGAAACAAGGCTATCAGGGAGTGACAAGGAGCAAGAGAGAGAAAATGAAAGCAGGGAGGCGTGAGGCCGCCAGCTGCTGCCATGCTCTTTTATGTTTGGTAGAACTTTGGCTCACAGCTCCCTGGCTGCCAAAGCTGAGAGGGAATGACAAGCCCTCCCGGGTCCGTGGTGTCCTTGAGGTGGAGCCTAGGTCAGAACTGTGGCCAGTGTCCATCGCTCTAATGCTGTTCCAGTGACCACTGCTCCTTGGGGCAGCAGAAAGAGCCTGGGCCTTTGGGACTCAGGCCAGGGCTTGCGTCCTGGGTGTGACCATTTTTTCCTGGGTGGCTGTTGGCCAGTCCTCTCTCTGCATCTGTGTGTTTGTCTTCATGATGAAGGGTTTCAATCTGGCAGCAATTACTGTGGACCAGGCACTGTGGTGGATGGGGAGGAGGCAGGAACCACTCTGCTTTCCATGGTGTCGCATTTTAGTGGACTCTTCAGGTTCTGTGGTCAAGAAAGAGTGGGTAGTGAATAGTGGTGCACCACGAAGGGAGGTCCTGAGGTAGTTCTGCATTGCACAGGAATGGACTGCTTCAGCCTGATCAATGACATTGGTGGTGTGGAGGGGTAGAAATGAGCCATGGGGGTGGCTGGAGGAGACCCTGCAGGCCCCAAAGGTCTCTTTGACAATATTGGGTGGTGTCTCAGTTCCTTTTCCTTATTGGTGAGATGAAATATCCAACATCCAAAGCAGAAGGAAGAAAGGCGTTCACAATTTGTAGAGGTTCTCGTCCTAATTGGCTGGGTCTGAGGCAAGGTAGTTGACAGAGGGGCACTGCCCAGGAGAGACAGTTCATGGCAGGAGAAGACAGCAAAAGCCAGCAAGCGAGGGAGAAGACGCAGCTTCCTTACAGTGCATTCAGGCTACCAGGCGTTAGGGCGGGGCCAAGCCAGTCAGTGCACTGATTTAGTAATCACACACTCTTAACCCAGCACTACCCTCTCGAGATCCAGCCACCTCTGAAAAAGGTGGCTAGGACTGCACCCCCCGTCCCCCGTAATAGCATGCAGCTTGGTGTGTGTGTGGGGTGACGTCTAGAGCTAAATCATAACATGTGCACACATGGTCACTCTTTCCTTGAGGAAGCTGAATGATGTTACACATGAACGTGATGTAACAGGATGCTGTACACTCTGTCATGGAGGTTCTGTTTGAACTCTAGCAGATAGTGACCTCCCTGTCTCAAGTGCCACAGTATAGCTCTGCTATCCCTACAGTTAGTGAGGCACTGAGGGCACAGGTGAAGCCAGGACATGGTGTTAGGACCTTGAAGTTGGTGAGCTTGGACTTCAAACCCTTCCCTCTAAAATAATTTAGTTTGAAACAGATAGGCATTGCAAATTCTTGAGCTCCTCAAAGAACTACAGAATCACAGCCTGGGAGAAAGCCCAAGAGTCTGCGTTTCAGAAACACCCGCTTCCTCAGGAGACCACGCACAGGATGAGGTGGAGAAGTACTGATCTACGGCATGGTTGGGGGAGAGGAGGTTAGGGCAGAAGCCAGCTGAGGACTAGAATGTTGAAGTTGTGCCTCAACCCAATGTCTGTCCATGCTGGAGTCAGAGATGACATCCTTAGAATTGGTTGTGGCCAGATCAGGCAGACCTGGGCATCACAGTCCTCTTAGAAGAGGACAAGAGGAATTGTGACCAGCCGCATGGAGACCAGCTGTGACTACTCCCGCCATTGTGACCGGTCCTGCAGTGACCAGGTAAAGATGCTCCCAGCCCGGTCCATCCCCCCGAACTCCAGCTGCGACTACACCCGCCATCTCTACCGGCCTTGCGGTGACCAGGCAAAGACTCACCCAGCCCTGCATCCATTCCTTGGAGCTACGACTCCACCCACAGTTCTGACCTTGTGGCAGCCAGCTGCTGGAGCTCCGACCAGCAGCCAGGCATGGCTGGAGGGGAACAAGCTTGGTGAATCCCTACCCAAACTCCCATTAGCGCTAATGGCATAACTTCACCAAAGTGCAGAGATCACTGCTATATAAAATGATAAAGACGAGGAGTAAGATGCAATCTCAGATCCCAAGCCCACCTGGAACTAATACAGGAGACACTATCATGGAAGAAAATGGGAATCATGCAGCTGAAACCTCCAAATTGGCAATATCTGAGGTAGACAGACAAGTGCAGAAACGTATAGAGCAACTCAGATCAGAGATAGCATCTAAATTAAAAAAAAAAAAA
>PVKN010002385.1:0-19270 GCA_004027915.1 Capromys pilorides | reverse complement strand
AAAACTCAGGATTGAATCCATGTTCCCCGAGGTTCCCTTTTCTTCAAGCCTTAGTTTTTATGAGAACTCCTTGCATGCTGAATCCGGAGGGTGGAGTCTCCACGGCTTGGCATGGAACGGGGCCTCTGGCCTCATTAGCACAGCTGCTTTTGGGAGAGCTGCAGACGGGAGCTGCTGGGAAGGGTGCAAGGTGCGGCAGAGGAAGTGCTAGGCCCACATTCCCCACGCAACTGCTCGGGGTTCTGGAGGAGTGGCCTGTAGGTCCTGCAGCTGCTTTTGCCCAGTGTGGTGTGAGTTGAGAATGGAGCCCAGGCTGAAATAAATGCGAGCCATGGCACAGGAGGGGCTCTTATCCAGGATTTGGTACAAATGGCCGAAGGATGGGGCGAGGGTGGCCGACCACACACCCATCCTAAGAGTGCCCTACAGTCTGACAGGCTCCAAGGGGTTGGGGCACTCAGGTGAGGTCTCCCATCTGTCCTTATTAAGGAGCCCAAGAGGCCCATGAGAACTGCTCTGGGCCATCAGGGTCAGCCCCTGTGGCCCTGGCCTAAACTGCTAGCTTGAATCTGTACTTAAGCCCTATCTTTGTACCAGGAATCCTCCTACCCCCTTATTAAGACCTCTCCTTTGGCCCTTGTGCACAACTCCTTACCTCTAGTATCTGAGGGTCCCACTGCTATGCCTGGGGGCTTTCTTCCTGCCATGCCCATGCCAGTGGACTTTGAACCATCCTTTTGACTAAAACAGGTATTTATTTCCTTTCCTGTTGGGAATTTCTGTCAGAAATACATCTCCCATGGAGTACAAATCATGCCACTTCCTGTGTAACATCCTAAAATGTCCTTCCAGAAGCAGCAGTTCAGGAGTAACTTGGGGCCTACGCTATTTTATCATTTCCTGTCCAATACTGTGAAGGCTACCAAATATGCATTAACTATACCCATATGCTAGTGGTTTGGGCAGTTATAACTGGCCCTGGGGGACACTGAGAATTGGAACACATTTCAGGTGGGCCCCTGGGGGGAAGATGCAGGACTCCTGGGGGAAACAGGATGTCTCACTGACGAGCATGTGCCTGGCTCTGGTTGGGAGGTGGCGCGGCTGACAGCTGGGTGTCCTTCCCTGATTGAAATCGTGTGGAGTCTTGCTTGCTCCTCCCGGGAAGTGCTGTCCCTGTTTGGCTGTGGGTTGTCCTCTCCACGCCTGCCAGCTCCCTTCCAGGAAGGCTGTCCTGTAACGTTGGCCCCGGCTCTCCCTTTCTCGTCTGGAGAGGAGACTGTCATCCCTGAAATGGGGGCAGCCTCCTCTACCTGTGGCACAGACAGGACGTGTTTTTAGCTGGAACACAGAGGGTGGGCAGGAAGGCCACAGTGGTGACAGGGAGATCCGCTCTCCCTGGGGAGAAGTCTGCTCATAGGAGACCAGGTGAAGGTGTCAAGAGGAAGAAATTCTCCACCTCTGCCACCACTTTGCTGAAGGCCAAGGCCACCGCTGGTGTCTCCCTTGTTCTTGGGGCAAACGTGCTCTGGCAGAAATGTGTCAAGGCCGCTTCCCTCCTAAGAGCTCCCCATGCAAATGGAGCAACGACCTTGTCAGCTGCTCTCAGTAAGGGCCTGCTCTGGGAAGAAACAGGGGAGGCAAGCAAAGGACGGGGATGGTGGCTTCCCTAGTTGACACCCTCCCCCCGACACGCTGTGGACCCTCCCATGTCCCACATGGTGTGGCTCCCATTGGTGACTCCCCAGTCTGGATCTTTGTTACTACAACGAAGAAGGAGAAGGACTTTCTTCTCTGACACCACGGGAGCCTCACCTTCATCTGTCACTCTCAGAAACTCCCCAAGTGGAAGGAGGGCTGCAGTGTCTGGGCTGCTGGGATGGGGTTAAAGAGCTGACAGATGTGAGGGTGAGTGTCACCGGGAGCCTGCCCCGGAGCTAGGGCGGGGAGAGCTGTCTGAGTCACAGACTTCTTAGGAGCATATTTTTTTTTCCTGAGGAAAAGAAAAACAGAGTGGAGAATACACTGAGCTGGGAGCTGAGAGTAGGTGGGGGCCCTGGCACCAGGCTGGGCTTATGCTTCTATGCTTCTGTATTTCTGATGGGAACAAGCTCAGGGCCCTGGCTTCTCCAGACTGTCAGGATAACAGAGAAATCTGTCCTTCCCGGAGCCATCGTCCCGCGCAGTGGAGCTCCGGGCCCTGACTCCCAAGCCCAGTGTTGCCAGTGCCTGTGGCCCACTCCAGCCTCTAAGGCTAACATTCTCGGAGAGGGGGTGAGGCTCGCAGAGGCCAAGGGGCTGCATCTCAGGATGGTCAGGCGGCAGAGGTGGGTCAGGGGTCAGGACCATCTTCCGGTCTGGTGTCCGCAGGGCCTTGTGTGTGGGCTTCTGTTATACCTCCTTGTCACCGTGCACAGGCCAGGTGGAAGGAGCCTCGGGCCCCAGAGAGTGGGACCTGCAGTCCTCAGCAGCTTCCCACCGTGGCTCCCAGAGCTGCGCCTGCTCCTGCCAGTGTCGCTTCCCAGGGTGCACTAAGACCACGGGGAGTAGGGAGCCTGGGTGACGATGCCGCTGGCTGTGACAGGTCCCTGCCATTGGTTCCTCCTCTGCAGCAGCCCCAGCCGAATGTCCCCAGGGCCCTAGGCTCCCAGAAACTACAGACTGAAGCTGCAGGGTGAGGCCTCTGCTCCTCTCCAGGCCTCTGATCCCACGTCCTCCTGGCTTCCTTCCGCCCACCTCGCAAGGGGAGGCTGCAGCCGGCCGCCTGCAAGCTCTCCCTTCCCAGCAGCTCCTGGGGCCGCTCTGCAGCCTCTGCCTGTGTTATGTGCCATGATGGAGCGGTCGCTGCTCTTGAGGCAGCTGGGGAGATGTCCAGGCTATGTGTGCTCTAATGCCCTCATCTGCTGGTCTGTGCATGCTTGGAATATTTTATGGGTGGGTGACATGATGCCTAATTTTAATAAAGTAAATATTCTCACACAGAAATCTATACATATGTTATATCCAATTATTAATTATATATCATGTTACAGGGAATACTATTAAAGATGTTGATGCATGCAGTTAGTTATGCTATACACTTTATCATACAATAACATAAATATAGTTTATATGCTGTATATCTGGAATTGAACCCTTTATGTGGAGAAAGATCTTGCAAAATCACCCCGTTGCCTAAGCTGGGCTCAGACTTAGCACCCTGGGTCTTAGAGTGGTGCCTCACATGGCAGGTTTAACACGGGGTGTTTTCAGTTTTGTGTTTAAAGCTTTAATATCTTAGGTGGTACCAAGGTGCAGCTCAGGGAATCTCCGTGAGGCGGAATGCACACGCATCACCATCACCCAGGCCAACAAGCAGCGCATCGCCTGGCTCTCCCAGCGCCTGCTCTGACGCCTTCCAGCCCGTCTCCCCCACGGCATCTGCCTGCTGCCACTCATCCTACTGCTGGCATCACACAGACGCACCCATTCGTGTGCAGCTCTTTCCACTCACTGCGCGCTATGAGAATCGTCTGCACTGTTAGGGTAGTCGCTGGCTCTCACTGACAGGGAACTTCCTACTTGCCTATCTCACTGTAAGTGACATTTGCGTGGTTCCCCGTGGCACTGACACTGGATTGTCCACACTGCACCTTCAGTGTGTGCCAGCGGACACTTCTGTCAGGTTTGTCCCTAGTGCTGTAGGACGGGTGCTCTGGGGCCAAGCACATGAAGAGCAGAGTCTTCCGGGCGCCTCCCCACCCCGTGTCAGCAGGAGCGGTGCCCTGCTCCACGTCCTCATTTATTTATTTTATTTTAAAGAAAGAGAAAAAAAAACCCCCAAAACAACAAGAACAAAGACAAAAACAAAGCAAAATAAAACAACAAAAATGGTACAGAATTTCAAAACAAGAACAGAAAGTTAATAATGGTTGCTGTATTTTTTCTTTTTTTTTTAATGTATTTGCCGCTATGCCCTGCCTCTGGCTGGTTCAGCTTGCCTGGGAACAGAGCTGGCGCTGCATGTGGTGCTGGGATTGAACTGTGGTCCCTGAGCTTGAGTAAGTGGAAGCTTTAGTCTGCTGAGCTATCTTGCTGGCCACCAACAATGGTGGTTATATTACGTATTGTTATCATCAAATTTGTTGCTCACATTACCAGACTTAGGCATGTAAGACTGGTCAAACAAACACTAACTTTTCCTTTCAATAACCTTAATGTTTTCCTTGTCCTTTTTACTTTTTATTTATTTTTAATTCTTATATTTTTTAAAGATTTATTTATTTATCTGGTACAGGTTCTTGCTATGTAGTTTGGACTCATAGTGATCCTTCTATCTCAGCCTTCCCAGGACTGGGATGACAGGCGTGCGCCACCACGCTCGGTTTTGGTGGCTACCTTGGCACAGGGCCAGCATGGGATGCAGCACCAGGGATCGAATCCTGGTCCTTGTGCTTGTCAGGTAGGAGCTTAGACTGCCGAGCTATCTCCCTGGCCCACTTTTTATTTTTTAATTCATTTTAAAGAGAGTATAAAATAACAGATAAGACATTAGAGATGATGCACATTTAAGAAAAACAGGATTAAAGATATTTAACTGTGGTTGTTATTTTTGCACATTACTGTCCTCAGTGCACTTGCTCAGGTTACACATATTAGCATATAAAACTGACCAAAGGAGAGATTTTGAACATTACCTGCTACCTTCAAGAGCTGATGGCAAGCAGTCGTACAGTCACCTCAGCTACTCTGTGTGTACTTCCATGGTTCTCCTTCCTTTCTGCTGTCCTTGGGGCGTGGGCTTTTCATTTAGCACTGGGTGTCCCTTCTCAGTAATTGAGACCGTCTTCTCACAACTTTTGTTTTAACTTCAGTGCAGCAGTCCTCCGGGTTCCTTACCAAAGTCCTGAGGCCCTTGCTTGTCAGCTCCATGAAATCCACTCCCATCCTGTACCTGGGCTGGGCTCACGGGAGCCCCAGGATTCCTGCCTGCTCCCTTCCTCCGCCAGCTCCAAGTGCCCTCATGTCTTCCTGTTTTCCAGTCCTGTGGGCATGAAGGGCCTCTCCCTCCATGTGGCAAAGGGACAGCGCATCTTCCTGCCAGACGAGCTCAGTGCGGCTTCTTCCTGGGGTCAAGGATGAGGGTGGCAGGGGTCTGCTCAGAGCTCACTGAGCTCTGCTCCAATGAGGGATAGGAGCCATGAGAAGGGACAGGAGAAGCGAGCATCCCTCTGTGGTGTCACCCTCTTGTCACATCCTGCTTTCTCCTGGAGCCCTCCTGAGGGTCTAGTGAGACAGGCAGCACTTGCCCCATTTTACGGATTACAAAACTGAGGCTCTGGGAGGTCACATGGTTGATGTCTGGGCAGGTTGGGGCTGGATTTGAAGTGGCAGCTGTGGTCCTTCGTCCTGTCCTGTGTGTTTGAACCAGGAGAGGTGCAAAGGGGAGCTCCTTTTGGCCCCAGGGAAGGGAGGCCTGGAGCCACCTTCACCGGAGACTGAGCTGGAAGCGGGGCTAGAGGGAGGAGGGGCAGACATCTGGGTTGCTGTGCAAAGGAGTTGGGGTGCAGAGGGCAGAGGGTTGGGGCGGAACTGTGTGCAGGAGGCCTATGTGGCATCCAGAGCCCAGTGGAGTGGAAAGAGCCTGTGTTCCTGGGGACTCAGGGGTCCTCAGCCCTAAGGGATCAGGAGAGTGGCCAGGCGGCGACCTGGAAAGCAAGGGCCAGGTGCCCACCTCCCGGGAAGCCTGCAGTGACTGCTCCGATCCATCCAGACCAGCAGACTCCTGGAAGCTGAAACTAAAGCCTGAGCAGCCAGCTGTGGTGTTGGAAGAGCACTGAATGGGGGATCCACAGGGCCATGGGGACTGTTGTCCCGGGGACATCACAGCCTTGAGAGACATGGTGCTGGAAAAGCCAGCCTGCCTTCCTGGGGTCCCGGACAGTGCAGTGGGTTGGGGACATCCCATGGTTCCACAGCTCTTCTCCCTTAGATGTCCTGTGATTCCACTGGCACTAGGGGTTGCACGACCGATTCTGCAGAGACTGGTCACCCTCTCTGTCTGCACTTGGAGGACTTACTTACTGCATCTCTTCCCTCAGAACCTTGATCTTTAGGCACCAAGTTGCTTAGAGGGACTCATGGCTTTCTGCCCCTTAGGGTTTGGGAAGGGACAAGAAGAAGTGAGGGGACAGGTAAGAGGGAATTTCCCCAGCAGTTCACTCTAGGCAGAATTTCAGCTTAACGCAGACTCTGTTCCTCCTGGGACCTCCCTGGTGTGCTCCTGTCCCCAAGGCACACTCCTCCAAACCCACACCTCCTGCCCACCTGTGCCTAGGTGCACGCACATGGTCACCAACCCGGTCCTCCGCACACACTCGCCTCAGAGCTCACCTGCGTGCATGTGGTGTGAAGGAAAAACCTGTGTCTGGCTTTCACAGGCCACTGGAGATAGGTGAGTGAGGATTCTGTGTTTATCTTGGACCAGAGGCTGGAATTAGTGAGCCCTCCCCTCCCTGAGGCGTTTTGGCATTCTAAGCCCTTACGCTGGGAAGAGAAGACTGAAGGATTAGTTTCCTATCCCGGGATGGTGCAGTGCGGAGGGAACCCAGTAGGCAAGTTGCAGCAGTGAGTGTGTGTGAGTGTGTGTGTGTGTGTGCGTGTGTGCGTGTGTGTGTGTGTGTGTGTGTGTGCGCACGCATGCGCTCCTCTCCTGCTTGCTGGGTGGTGGCTGCTGGCAGAGCCAGCCGCCATCCTGGAGGTCTTTGTTGATGGTTTCTATGTTGAGAAGCAATGTCTTAAGGCCGACTTTGGAAGCTCAGGTTTCTCTTTCTTTTGCTTGTCTGTCATGCGATGAGTACAAGACGCTCTCCTCTGACAAGGAGGGGGCACCCGGATGGACACCTTCCCCAAACTCAGAGTACCAGGCAGATCCACGGCCTCCCGCTGACCTCAATGGGAAGGACAGTGACTGTGCAGACATCAAGGTGTGACCTTGGCCGCCAGTCCCCTGGTTAACAGTCCCGATCCTTTCTCCACCAGCTGTGGGGCGCCGGGCTGGAGGCTTAGGTGTGTCTCTGTCCCTATCTGCAAGTCAGCGATGGTACTGCTAGAGGGAACCACAGAAGGAAGGTGGCAGCCTGTCAAGATGTCGCACAGGGAAGGGTGTGGGGCAGAGTCTGGTCCACGTGAGCCCCAGGAAGCCAGGATTCTTAGCGTGGCTGTGTGTGGAGTCCTCATGGAGCACTTTCTGGAATGCTCTCTGAAGGATACTGCAAAGGTTCTTGGATCCTTCCCTGGGAGACCATGGGTGGGGCGTGACTTGCTCCTGGCTGTCCAGTGAGCCGGAGGAGTGGGGTGTGGAACCGGTGTAGCCCAGACTGTCCTGTGGGGCAGATGGACTGTGCCCTGTCCCTGCAGGCTCACAGCGGGGCATTTACCCTGCCAAGCCAACTGAGGACCATGGCCGGGGGCTTTTGAGTCTCATGACATGAACGAGAGAGGGCTACTGAGAGGCATACTCTCGGGTCTTGACGGTGGCCAGGAGCAGTCAACTCAAGCCTCAGAATGGATGTTCTGTCGGTGCTGTTGGCACCGTGTGGCAGAGCAGTGTGTGCCCGGCAGTGGGAGACAGGCCTGCTAACTGAATTTGTAGAGTGGTGTGAGGGTAATAGGCTTATGTAAAACCAGTGGACCAAAAATACAGACTAAGAAAACCCAGAGGCCGCACAATTAGCAACAGGGAACAAACATGCTATTTTCCCTCAGTTTTCTTCCTGATGTTGCCCGTGAAGGAAGGGTTCCCTCCCATTCCTCATTTATCAGCTCTCAGAGCTTGTGACAGCCATAATCTGGGTCTGGCCGGGCAGCCCGGTGTGGGCTGGCCCAGGAGTGAGGGCCAGGGATGCCCGCCTCTGCCCTCTGGCTCGCCCTGGCTTGGTGCAACGGTGCTCTGGCTGGTCTGGCTGAATTCACAGCCTGTGCGGTTCGCTTCCCAGCACCCTGCACCTCGCACTGTGCTCTGGAGGGCTCTGGAAGTCGCCCGTTCAGCCTGGTGGGTAAGCGTCCTTGGGTAGACTGGGCCATCACCCTTCCTCCTGGCCCACCCCTGCCCTTGCATGCAAGGCCACTTGGGTGGCTCCGTGGCAGGCTCTGCTGTTGGCGTGGACCATGTCTGCATCCTGTCAGGCAGCAGGCCTGGCAGTCCTCCGTGGGTTTTCCACACTTTGTTTTTCCTTGGCTTTAGAGCCTGCTGGTTTGCACACCTGCGTGGCTGCTCCTGCAAAGGAGGCCATGGGGATCCTGGCCCATGGGAAGACAACCAGAGCTTGGGAAACAGCCCGGCCTCCACCAACCTCTGATTCTGGAGTTTGGAGCTGATGGCCAGTCCTGACTCACTGTTCCTTCCCCCGCACACAGGCTATCTGGGCCCCATGGACATCAGAACTGCTGCCTAGAAGAGGAAGAACAATGTGAGGTATCAGGGTGCAGGCTGGGTGGCTGGTCCCCTCCTGCCTGTGGAGCTAGACTAAGTTGTCCTTCCCCTCTGAGCCAGCATTTGCTCCTCTGAGCACCGAGCCGTGGGAAGGGTCATGTAAGATTACATGACAGTGCTCAGTAGATGTGTAGCATAGGCCTGGTCTGCGTGGTACACTACATTAAACAATCTGCCATCTGACCTATTACTAGTTATACACTCAACTGCCTCCCAACTGCCATACTGACCAAGCAACCAGTCAAGTGATCCACCAATCAACCAAACTACCAACTGACTACCAAACTGATCAGTCAACTCACATACCTACCAACCAACCTAACAGCTACCTACTAACAAACTAACCAACCAATTTCCTAATCTACCGGCCAACTGCCATCCAACTAACAAAGTGCCCAATGAACCTACCAATTAACCAATCAATCAATTGATTGATTTACCAATGAGTTAACCTACTGCCAATCTGCCAACTAACCAATCAGTCAGTCAAGTCTCTATGAACCAAACAACACACCCATCTAACAACTAATTAGCTCACTGAATTACCAGTCAACTGACTGGCTGACTGACTAAATGGCCGACCGACCCACTAGACGGGGGCACACTGGAGCTTACTTACCTTCCTGGCTCCTGAGGAGGGAGCCGCGAGCCCCTGATGAAAGTACCCTTTGAGCTACAAGTGGGAACTACAAGTGGGAGTTTGCTCTGGAAGTGGCTCTGGCTTGCATCTTCTGCGGGAGCAGAGGAAGGCCCCACCACTGGGGTTTCAGGTGTTACCTCCCTGGCTCCTGTTCTTTTCTCCTCCCAGCCACACCACTTCTCAGGCCTCCAGGTGGTCCCTGCTGCCACAGCTGCCTGCCTCCTCCTGCCCCTCTGGTGAGGGCAGGGTGAGAGGTATGTAGAAGAGAGAGGCCCAGGTGGGGTCTGAGGCAGGGCAGGGACAGGGACTCACGGGCCTGGTGGGACACGGGCACATCTGCCAGAAAATCACTGCGGGTGGCCTGGACCAGCAGTGGTCTCCCCAGAGGCAGAGGTGGAGGAGGGGATGAGCACAGATCTGGGGGACACCCCACCCCCACCCCCCCACCAACTGTGTGGTCTGCTCAGAACCCAACATTTTCTACTTTTCTTTCTCAGAGACGGCCTGTGGGTCTGTGGCCCTGCTCTCTCCAGGAGAGTGGATCCCTTCTCATTCAGAGCTCTTGGGCTAGCCCTGTGGACCCAGCTGCACTGCAGCCCAGAGTCTGGGCACAGGGTGCCTGGAGATCCAGTGTGGCACCCCGTATGGGGTGGGCACCACTGAGGACACTCTGCCTGCCCCTTCCCACCCAGTCCATGGAGCAGGTTCCAGTGTAGGGAGCTCATGCCAGCTGCAGGGAGGGAAGAAGAGAGTGACAGGGAGGGACCTGCTCTGCCTGCACACCTTAGTGAGGGCAGCAGGCCATTCCAGGCAGCAGGACATCGTGGCTGGAGTTCTGACTGGGACAAGCACGGGACATTTCCAACTGCTGAGGTGGCACTGTGTTTAATGAGTTACTGGGGGAAAGGACAGTCACAGGGATGCTTTTGGGGGTCAATGGGCTCTTCCCAGTGAGTGCCTTTTAATGGGACAGTGGCAGGAGGGGTGAAGTGGCCTGACCATGTGCACATCAGCCTGCAGACCCTAGACCAGAGCCAGAGAAGGTGGCAAGTATCACACTGCCACCTTCTGAAGGTTCCGGAAGGCCCTGGCCCTTCCCCCCTGGGTTCAGTTGAAAGCTGAGGTTGGGTCTCCCTCTGCCGAAAGCCTCACCACTGGCCAGGCGTCAGGGTGACCACCTTCCTGTACCACCACGACCCTCAGTCTCCAGAAACTCAACCACGTGTGGAGCTCACTACAGCTGGCCAGGCCAGGTGGGCAGCTGATGGGTGTCCTCCTGAAAGGGACTCCAGAGAGGGCTGGCAGGTGATGGCCGAAGGTCATAGGCCCAGCATACGCAGGGCCGTGAAGACTAAGGCTAAACCATAGTTGACTCTGGAGAGTCCAGGGGACAGGAGAGGTCCAGGCATGGTGGGTCCCACTTTGGGGTAAGTGGTAACCTGAAGGAAGGGGTTGCTGGGGTGAGTCCAGCTGGGAAAGGGCCAGGACTGGACACACAGGCCTAGCCCTAGAGTGCCCGGCCTGAGTCCTCAGCCTGGACTAAGGAAGAGTGCCTGGTCGGATGACCGAGGGGCTCTGGGGACAGCGTGAAGACAGTGATGACAAACAACCATTGCTTCTTGAGGACCAGCATGTGTCTAGTGGGTGCTGAGAGCTGCCTGTGCATCATCCTCACGACAGTGCTGGCGTCTACCGGCAGCTCCACGCCTCAGATGGGGAAACCGAGGCATAGGCTGGTGCAGTGCACTTCCCAAGGTCCCACGGTTGGTAAGAGGCACAGGGAGTTTTGTCCTGGTGGCCCGAGCTTGAGAGTGGGGGCTTCTCTGCTTCCTGCCGGGCAGGACCAAGGGCAGGTGGGGCTGGGTTTTAGTGATACTTGGCGCTGGAATGCCCTGGGCAGCCAGGTCTCTGTTCATCCCCGAGGCCTGAGAGTGTGGCTGAGCTCACCGGGTGCCCACCTAGCAGGAGCCAGCTTTCACTCGCCAGGCTGCAGGAGCCTGCGTTCCTCAGATGTGTCAGAGATAACAGGGTACAGTAGGAGGTGCGGACGGAGGTTTAATTCTTGTTCCTAAAGTCTGCATTCAGCAAGATGTTTTAGGACGGCAAGACTCCCGTGCAGCCCTTACTAGGAAAGTACCCGCTGCGCTCACCCTCGGCTGCGATGGAGGGGCTGCCTGCCAGTGCTGCGGCGCGGGGAGACGAGCCCTTGACTCAGGCCTCGGCCCCCAGCCTGGGTCAGGTCTCGCGGGAGTGGGTGGGGCGGACCCTTGACTCCTTCTCAGTCCTGTGGGTTCCGGTTTGTGCTATGATTGGCAGCAGGGTGGCCATGCAGACTCCAGCAGCACCCTTCTAGGCCTGCAGGAGCCCCCACGAGCCCACTTTCCTTATAAACCACCCTGCCTATGGACCAGGCTGAGAGGCTGCTTTATAGTATCATCGTGCCCCCGCTGAAGCCCAGCGAGGTGGGCTTTCTGACGCCCACTGTACAGATGTGGCGCCCAGTGCGGAGAGGGCATGGGCCCCACACACAGACAGCCACGGCTCCCCAGTGCCCGAGGACCTGCGTTACGCATGCGGGGTTTCTGTTTTCTCCTCATTTAATGGTCCCCAACCTTCTGAAAGGACTTGTTGTTCATTACTATTGGCTTGCTGCCTGAGCGCTATGTGGGATTCGTTAAAACTCGAGCTCTGGCAAATTTGATTTTTACTGAAAATTACCCATTTTTTAACATTTAAAATGTTATCAAGCCATGTGGCCACTGCCGTCTTGGGCAGAAAACATCTTGGATGAATTTGCATTTTTAATTCTTGGCATTTTTATTTTGCTTCAGTTCCCAAAAAATATATTCCCCCTGTCTCTAAAAAAATAAATTAAGGAAAGAAGGCAGCCCGCAGTAGGGCCGGGGTGCCAGGCATGCAGAGTGGCAGTGGTCGTGGGTGTCCCCCCGCTGCTCACTGCCCACGTCTGCCAGGTGCTCTCCAGCCAAGTCTTCCAGAAGCCACTTACGGACTGGGGTGAGCTCATTGCTTGTAATGGGCCGCTGCTCCCTGGGGAGTCCCTGCTCTGCCTGGCGAACGCCTGCATTATTTAGCAGCACCACGTGCCTTCCGGCCACCTTTGCCCATGCCAGGCCATCTCAGCATTGGAGGAGGTGGACAGAGAGGTGTTGAGTGAGATAGGACTTTAAAGAACAGTGGGGCCCCATGCCAGATGGAGAAACTGAAGCAGGCAGAGGGGAGGGAGGTGGGGGTGCCCACCTGTGGCCCAGTGCAGGGCTCCTGGCCAGCTGCTCAGTGCCCAGCAGCACAGAAGTGAAGCTTGGGTTTGCCCCGGCCATCAGTGGGGATAGCCACACCCTCCAGTGCAGGGCGAGGGCACTCAAGCGGGCACCAGGTGGGCACTCAGAGGATAGGCATTGGCAGGCATCAGGCGGGCACCCAGAGGACAGGCATCAGCGGGCACCAGGCTAGCACCTGGAGGATGAGACATCAACGGGCTCTGGGCCGGCACCCGGAGGACAGGCATCGGTCTCCACTGTCCAGGGGGAAGCCTGGGTTCAGCGCCTTCTCACAACTCTGCCCAGTGAAGATGAGGGTCCTGGGTCCACCTCGTGGACAAGAAGGTCACTGGGAAGTGGCACAGCGTGGGTCTGGGTGGGGAGCTCTGGGTCCCGTGCTGAGCAGTGCGGGTGGGAGCTCAGCCCACCTGGGGATGAGACTTGGGTGACGGGACAGAGGTAGCTGCGGTCTCCACAAGAGAAGCGCAGCAGGGCCACATGAAAGTGAGGGCCAAGGAAGGAACTAAACGAGCCCCAGAGGACAGCCAGGGCGACAGTGGTCCACACCTGCAGCCTAGAGGGATTCTCCTTGCTTGCTGTGTGGCCATGTGCAGGTTTCTCAACCTCTCTGTGTCCCTGTATAAACAATGGGCTGGCGGCAGCAGCCACCGTAGGAGGTTGCGGTGCATATTACAGGAATCACACACCTGATGTCTATGCCCACAGCAGTGCTCCACCAGTCCCCGAAGGAGTCTACACCATCATGTGCGCCTTGAGGGACCGTGTTCTCCTTTCCGGAGCCCGTGCACAAATCCTGCGCCATGTCAGTCCTGCTCTCCCTCCAGCGACTCTGAGGGGGCCCGCAGCCCGCTTTGCGAAGTGAGGAAGACACATTTGAATTTGTTAAAAGAAAAACAAAAAACACAAAACAACAAAAGCCCCAAAGCAAACAAACACAGCGCTCCATGGGATTCAGTTTCCTGCAGCCGGCGCCTTGCACAATATGGTGTGGTGGGCCTGGGAAGCTTGGCCACAGATGGGCGGCTCGGGACCAGCCCTGTTTTCTAAATATGCAGCTCCTCAGTGTAAATGGTAATGCGCAGACACATGGCTGCTTGGCTCTCCGGCGTCAGTGACAGTGCGATTCTTGGCCTGCCGCCCCGGTCCGGCTCTCCCCTGCAGATGGCGGGCACCGGAGTCTGTCTAGCCGTACACGGGTGCGGGGCTGAAGCGCAGGCTGGTGCCCCTGCCTGCAGTGCCGCCTGCAGAGTGGTGCAGTGCTGCCCTGTCTGTGTGAACTCAGGGCACACACTGGGACACTACAGTGTGCTGATGGGTGCCGCCTCGGGCGCTGGTCTCAAGCATGCAGCAGGGCCGTGAGCACATGACTGAGTCCTGGAGTGGGTTAGCCTGCCGATGTGTCTACATGCCTTGTCGGGAGGTGGGGTTTGTGTGAGACCAGGGTCGCTGGGGTCCTCACCCCAGAAGGTCCTGTCCCTCTCTGCTTCCGCTTTTGCACTCTGCTTCCTGCCTGCCATGCTCTGAGCAGCCCTCTTCTGCCAGACCCCGGCCATGTGATCCTCCCATGGGGCAGTGGAAAATGGGCCGAGCTTGAGACAAATTAAGTTATTTTGTCCCAACAACAAGGACACTGACTAAATAAGTGAGACCTTGGATTATGAACCCAGGTCTTCCAAGAAAAGTGGGAGGAATCCAGGGAGCTCCCTACAAGGCAGCTGGGGGCTTGAGAGGCAGGGCGTCTCCTCTTCACTGTTAGGTTTCCAGGCCTCAGGCAGCGTCCTTGGCTTTGAGCTGCGCTGAGCGGTGGTGGTGCACGTGGCTGGACCCCGAGGTTGGGACTGGGGAGCCACTCTCCAGGCGAGGGGCAGGTGATAAGCAGGTGCGTTGGCTATGGAGAATTTAGGAACTAAACCCGGCTCACACACACGCAGCTTTTAGTTCTCCTATAAAACTTTAATGAGGCCAGTGGCCGAGCTCTTCTCTCCAAAATAATCTCCGGGTCACACTTTTTAAGAGTGGTGGTGTTTTCCAGTGAGTCTCGCTGTCACTGCCTTCAGCTTTGCACTTGCGTGCTCCCAGCTCTTCCTCCAGTGCCTTCGCATCCCACCTGGGTCGCAAGTGTGTGTGTGTGTGTGTGTGTGTGTGTGTGTGTGTGTGTGTGTGTCTATGTGTGTGCCCAGCAGGCGCATCCTCAGGCAGCAAGCTCCTGACAGACTGCTCCGCACCCATGGCTGTGTGTGTCCCTGAATCTGAGCAGCAGACCTGAGTGTACCAAGAGCATAGCGTGTGATGCGGAGGAGGGGAGCGCTGCTGTGTTGGAGACGGGGAGGGCAGTCTTGAAATGGACTGAAGTCCTCAGCATTGGCGGAAGCCAGGGGGTCCCAGGGAGACCCTGTGCAGGATGTGGGGAGCACAGGTGCTGGTGAAGCATCTGCATCCTCCTCTGTCCCCAGTGCAGTGGCTGAAGAGACACATCCTACAGGAGGGTGCTGATTGGCTGTGTCATGTCCCATGGTCCTGTCAGGTACCTTCTGGTCTCTGGGCCTCTGAAGTAGGAGGTATGGGTTGAAATCCCTTAGACCACGCACTGAGAGAGACTGACATGTCCCCTCCAAAGTGGCCTCTGCCCTGGGGAAGGCTAGGCTGGAAGCTCATGGTGGAATCTGCTTTGTCTTTTTCCTCCCTCTATGTCTGCAGTAGGGGCCACAAGCAGATCAAGGGAGGACAGAGCAGGAAGTTCTCTCAGCATCAGCTGGGCTTTGGAAATTCAACTTCTAGACTTAATGCTGAGGTGGATACAGTGTCTGTCCAATAACAGAAAGCCTGGCATTTTATTCTATTTTAGTGCTTATGATCTGGTGTGGGGAAAGTGGAAGTGAGGAAGTGCTTCTAGAATGCACAGGGCTTGTCTTGGACATTCTGCCTCTGCCTGTCTTAATGCACAAGAGCCCTAGTTGCTCTGCTCTTCACCAGGAGCTCCGAGGGTCATGGGACTCAAATGCAATTTCTCATGGCTGCATGTAGGGGGCCCTGCCATAGCCACCAGAAATTAGTTGTAGATGAATTGAGTCAAAGATGTAATCGTTGGAACTGGAGCAGGGGCTGAGCCGGTTGCAAGGCAAGCTCCTGAGGCAGGTCTGGGGATGGCATGAATCAGGACTTCTCTGGGGATTTGAAGCAGAACCCAACAGTGCCTTGTAGGGGAAATGACGCAGTTCTGGGATTTCCAATCCTGTGCCACTGTGGTTGAGACTTGGGTTTTGGGGGTCGGGAGAGTGACTTTCGGAGCATCTCCCTGGAGTCTCACAGCCAGCCCTGTCCTAAGGGCCCCACCCTGGGGCAAATGCTCTGTTGTTGCCCTATTGAAACCCTTAATCACTTTGAACACAAGGTCCCACAAGTAATGTCCCCACGTTGCCATGGGCTGGAGGTACAAAGCTCATTGATTGGTAGTCCTATCTTGATCGCAAGCATATGGTGGTGATTAGTAATTTCAAACACTACTGGAGGACACCATCCTGTACAGGATGGGTGCTTCATTCATTTTGGTTTGCCTAGGCCATGTAGAGTGAAGCACAATTGTCCTGGGCCACGTATAAAGTATGAGGTGTGACAACAATGTGGTCAATGGTTAAATTTTAAAATGTGTTACAGTAAAAGACTGGAGGATCGGTGTGAGTTCGAGATCAGTGTGGGCTACAAAAGCCAGCTCAAGGCCAGCCTGAGCTGCATAGTGAGACCTTGTATCAAAAAAAAAAAAAAAAAAGCATCCCCGTTAATGCCTCTCCAAATCCTACCCTCACTCCGAACGGCCGCATCCCAGCCTCCTCGACACTTGCAGCCGCAGTTCTGGAGGTCGCACCCTTTCCCGAGTGTTTATGGTGGTGCTGTCCTGGCTGCAGTAGCGTACCAAGTCGTTCAAAATGTTTGTCAGTCGCAGCCGTTTTGACTATGGGGCACACCCGGACATCAGAGGCTGCCAGAATTGACCATTGAGGTCAGCGAGGACACACCACAATGTCTGGATTTGACGGAAAGGGCTGTAAATGTTTGGTCAACCTGGCACGATCGAAACGTATTTATTTATCACTTATTTATTCGGTGCAAGGTCCACAGGTTCTGCAGGGACTCACCACGCAAATTGGACTCATAGTGATACTCCTGTTTTCAACCTCCCACGTGCAGGAATTACAGGCCTGCGCCCCCACGCCCAGTCGCAGTCGCCATTTCAGCCTGCTTCCCAGGGGGCCCGGGGCAACACAACATGTTAGGGGTCGAACCCTGACCGCTAGGTATTTATATTTAAATAAAAATTACAGTAAAAGGCACATTGCCATCAATCCCCTCAAAAACACTCAGACCCTCGCTTTCTCTTTGAACATAATTACATCACTCCTGGCAATATGTCTTTTACCGCAGTGTGTTTTTTTCTAAAATTTAAGTGACTTCAGGTATAATACAGATATTCCTTGCTTAATGACCTACTAGTTTGAACAACCGTTCGGATTTAATAGGCTCACACTGTCTGCTCACACTGACCGTCATTTTTTGGTAAGGTTCCACACGTCTTGCTGAGGCGCCCCGTGTCTTTCTCTAGCTCAGTGCGCCGGGTTTGCATAGCCCGGCCCCGTCGGCTGGCTGCGCTGTGCAGCCCCGCACTGTATTTTACGATCTGCTGTACACTGAGGCATGCAAGGAAGAGTGGTGCGAGTGGATGTCTTCGAGTTGGGGTCTCCTCTGACCGTTTCCACGTTCTGAATATTGTCGCATATGCACTACAAGCGGCTCCGCGCTTAGCGACCAATCCGTTTAAAGACCCAGTCCTGAGACAGAACTTGTTATGCAAGGGTCATCATGTGACATATAAGCCACAAAACTTCTTTTAAAAATAAGTTTATAAGTTAAATGAATAACACAGCGAGGCCCAGTTTATGATTGCAAGAGAAAACGTGTCTGTCTGCTGAATAGCGATAAACAGCCATGCCCGCAGGTGCACGCATATGGCGGTTGGCGGAAATAATGTTGCGGTGATCCCTTGGTTCGCCTCTGCAGGCTGCACAGCGCAGGAACGTGCAGGGCTCCTGAGTTTCGCTGGTACCCGCTGCGAGGCAGTGCAGGAGGCAGAGCCAGCCCCGCGCATCCCCACCCCTGCACCGCGCCCTTCGGGCGGGCATTACGCCCACGCTACGAGGCCTTCTGCAAACGCCAGCGCAGCTCGTGCTCCGCCACCGCACAGCCAGGCGTGAGAAACCTTACACAAGATCCCATAATAGTGTTAAAAGTTCAGTCTCAAGGGGCCACGTTGCTAGCAGCTCACGGCCACTCGTCGCTCATGACCCACACACTGGACATCCCGAGTATAAAGGGTGAACAGATGCCGGGGAAAGCACAGGTGTGCGGACAGGGAGTGTCCTCGCAGCCCAGCTTGTTAGCCTGGCAGCCCCGCGCATCCTCCTTTCCCATGTTTACAGTGTCCTACCCACCCACACGTCACTGACCAGAAGTGGTCATGAGATGTTAACCACGAAAGAGGCCACGGCATGCAGCGCCCAAGGTGCGGCGAGGGCATCGAGGAGCATCCAGCCAGCAGCTGCCAAAGCTCATTTGCCCACCGCCACAGCCACCAGACAGCATAAGGTGTGTTTTGTGTTGTGTGCCGTGGAGTCAGGCACGAGAAAGGAACGAATGGTCACTGAGGTCAAGAGCGAAAGGGAAAAGGAAACAAACCCTGGGCCTTATAAGCGTGAGGGTGAAACAAGCAGTAGTGCAAAAGTTTTAAATGGGCGTTGGAAACAAAGGCAGAGCTCATCAGGAGAAGCCTCAAGGAGCACCCAGACAGACGCAAGAGAGAAGGAGCAAGTTAGAAGATCAGACAGAGTGCGTTTCCTGGACTCTAGAGCAAAGACCTGGTGAAATGAACTTTCACAGCCCTGGAAGAAGTAAAGAGAATTTAAGAAAATTTGAAGACAGCGAGGTGCTTCTGCCTATGGCTAAAAAGATGAAAGCACGGGCAAGGTGGCAAAGAGGAAAGAATTAGCAATGATGAGAAGAATGAAGATGCACGGGATGGAGAACAAGAAGCTTCCACATAAACCTCACAGGGCGAAAATTATTACAGGGCTGGTGAGATAGCTTGGTGGATTAAGCGCTTGCTTAGGCAAGCTCAGGAAGTGGCGTTTGATTCCCCGCATCGCATGCTAAGTGGAACCCACCTCCAGGTGTGTTGAGCCAGTGGCTGAGATGGGGCATGGTGGTAGGAGCCTGTAATCCCAGTGTTGGGAGGCTGAAAACAGGAGGATCACTATGAGTCTGAGCTGTGCAGTGAGAGCCTGTACCAAATACATAAAAAAAAAAAAAAACAATGAAAATTATTGGACTAGAAAGCACCAACATGCAGTTAAAAGATGCACATGTAGAAAGTGAACCTCATATTTGTATAGATAAAGAAATATGTAAAAGTCAGTGAGCTAATATTTAAGGTAATCATAACTGAAGAATATTTAAAAGGGCAGGAAGATGTGTTTATCCCTAGAGTTTGATACTTAGAGTGAAACTGCAGGCCATCAAAGTTAAAAAAAGTTCATAAAGACCAATGAAGAAAGAAAGTCATAAAAATAACATAAGACAGCATAAGAAATAATATAAGAAAATCATAAAGATCACCAGAAAATAAAAAAGATTATCTTCAATGGAATAGCAATCAGATTGAGAGCTTAAGAGTTAAGAGTTTTCTAGAACGGAAGAGACTTTTCCAGAACAGCAATTGGCTGAAAGAAATGGAGTATCTTTAAATTGAGAAAAAACCTGATAATACACAATTATATGTCAAACAAAGTTCATGGTGATGGTGCAGAGATA
>PVKN010002384.1:0-42810 GCA_004027915.1 Capromys pilorides | reverse complement strand
TGCAAGTGCAAGGTCCCGAGTTCAGTCCTTGGTAGCACCAAAAAAAAAAAAAAAAATCCCTCTGAAACTCTGCTTTACTGGAAATTTTCCAGAGCTTTTATTTATTTATTTAAAATGTATGTATTTATTACAGGATCTACCGGGTCTCACCGCACAGCTTGGATTCGTAGAGATCCTTCTGTTTTCAGCCTCCCAAGTGCTGGAATTACAGTTGCGGGCCACTGCGCCCAGTCTCAGTCTGCGTTTTAGCACGCGCCGGGGGTGGGGTCCACACAGCATGCTGGGGGTGAAACCCCGCTTGTTGGGCCTGCCCAAGCAGGCGCTTTAGTCTTGGAGCTTTTTTGCCTGAAAATAAAGCTTGGTCAACTAAAGGTGAGACCAGCAGGGAGACAAAGGAGAATAAGTAACATGTCTTCTTGCCCAAATTGGCTGCCATTGTTAGTGTAGGCTTGATTGAGCTGGGCCCTGGGGAGGGGTGCCGAGGTCACCCCAAACACAGAGGTTGGGCACAACTTCGGTGTGTGAGCTTCGCTAGAGAACTTGGGGAGGCCCCAGGCTTTATGCTCGTATCCTCGGCCTTCTACGAATTACACAAAACTGGGTTTGGATCTTTAGCCACTTCAAACAGGTGTTTGTGGCAATGTCCTAAGGAGGGTCTTTCTTTTTGCACTTACGATCCCATATGCTAACAAGACTGTTGAAGCTGTTCTATTTTCCCCTTTACTTACTTAGGAAAGGCCTAGGATTCTTAGCTCAAGAGGTATCCATAGCATACTGAAGGCCTTGAAGGCCACATGACGGTTGAGGACAGGGCAGCATGGATCTGACAACTGAGATAGCATTTGGCTGGCTGTGCCGATCCCTTTCTTTCCGGTTGTAGGATTACTAGTGGTTGGTCTCTTCGAACGTTTTCCGAGAGGCGGGGGTGGTGTTGCACAAAGTCCGCTATTGTAAGAAGCACTGGTCTCATTTCTATTTAGAACTCTGCCAGCTCTTAAAATCCTCTTTTTACAAAAGCTCTGGTTATAGTTTAAATATTAATTCAAGGGATGGAAGCCTGTCCCTGGAGCCCGCGGATAGCAAAAGGAAAGGTTTCTGAAGGGCAGTTCTTCAGCTAGGTCCTAGCCGTGTTCACCACTCCACGGTCTCTGAGCTGCAACTGAAAACTCCGGAAGCCTTGAGGGGGCGGGAGACACTGTGCAGCAGCAGGGCCAGAGTACTTCGGGCAAGGCAGGGAAGGGGGAGACATAAGAAGCAACCACAAAGGGCCGAAGCTAGGGTGGAATTGGACTGTGGCAGACGGAGAGAGGGAAAGCCAGCAGAACAGAGAGCTCAGAATAGAAGATATAAAAGAAAGTGCCAACTAGCGAAAATAATGCGAAAGAATGAGGGGGCGACTGGGGAGCAGTTTAGAAAAATAGCAATTAGTGCAGCTAAAAATAAAGACCAATTTAGAGACAAAGCTAGACAAGCAAGGAGAAAAATAAAACTCGCCAGAAAGACAATTCCTTGCAAACTAAATGTTCAAGAAAATGGGGCTAATGACGGGGGAGGGGGAATGCTCGATAGAAGAAATGGGGGGGGGGGTGTGCAGATTGGCTTGCGGCGCTGAGCAGGTGACTGACAGGGGGACCGGAGGCGCGCGCCAAGAGCCCAGCAGGGGAGCTTCGAGGGTTCTAGTCCTGAGCGGAAAGACCCCGCCTGAGGCCGCCCCGAAGCGCTCCCAAAGTTAGAGATGTGCTCTAGGGGCGCGGGTGCGAGGCGGGGCTGGTCCCGCTCCAACCCCAGGCATTCCTGCAGAATTCCTCGAGGTCCGCCCTGAAGCCTCACGCCAGGAGCAGCAGACGCCCGAGTTCCGGCGCCCGCGCGGCGGCCCGCGGAAGGGCGCCCACCTGCGGTGGCTCCGCTCGGTCCCCGCGGTCGAGCGGCGCGGGCCCCGTGTGGCTCCCTCCGCGCCCACGGAATCCGGGGGCGGGCAGGTCCCTGTGCGCGGGCGCGTGGATCCCGGGGCAGCGGGGCAAAGGCACGAGCCCCGCCGCCCGCGACCGCACAGGCGCCCTCGGCCTGCCGCAGTCGCCCAGCGCGGTGGGCCCGTGGCGCCGAGACAGTTTCTCCTGGCCGAGCTCGGGAGAGCGCGGTGAGCAGGCGGAAGCGGGACCTGGACCCTGGCAGCATCCCGGTTCCGCCGGCCGCGCGCTCCGCAGCCCAGCGCGGGTCCCCAGGGGTCACCTGGGGCCGCCCGTCCCGCCCCAGCCGGACCCAGAGCCCCTGCCCGGCGGGCGGGAGGGCGGGCGGGGAGGGAGGGCGCCCGGAGCGCGCCACGCGGCGCCTCGCGGAGAGGAGGGCGGCCGGCGGGGCCGGGGCTCCGGGGCGGCGCTGAGCCGGCTCCTCCTCCTCTCCCTTCTCCTCCTCCTCCTCGGCGGCGGCGTCCTCTCCTTCCTCAGGCTCAGCCGCCGCTCCGCCGGGCTGCGCCTCCTTCCTCCCCCGGACGCCCGCGGCGATGTTTAACCGCGCAGTGAGCCGGCTGAGCAGGAAGCGGCCGCCGTCAGGTAAGCGGCTCCCGCGCTCTTGGGGGACGCGGGGTGCAGCCCGGCCGGCGCCGCCCGCCGGGCATCCTTGCTCCGTGCTGGGGCGGGCGCGGGCGCGGCTCGGCGGTGCCGCCCCGACGGGAGCCCAGGCCGTCCGGCCACTTCTCCCCGCTGGGTTTCGCGCCCCGCGGTCCCAGCCGCGGCGGGAGCGCAGAGCTTTGAGAGACGCTCCGGGAGGAAGTTTGCCTGAAAAGGGAACAACAGCAGTTTTCTTTTTAGTGATGGTCTGGGAGGAAAAGGAGATCCAAAACGCCCCGAACTTCAGAGGTACAGTGGGGTCCAGAGGCGGAAACAGGACGCTGGACTGGGCTTTTTCCTCCGTGGGGTCTCTTCCCCCGCTGCGGGCGGCGGCGGGTAGGAGACGCGCGGGTCCCAGTGAGCACGGCTGGACCAGGGCATCCCCTTGTCAGCTGGCCCGGGCGCTCTGGCCTGCCGCTCTGCACCACGGAGGGGCAAAGGCGCTGGGTAGGTGGCCGAGCACTAGGACTGAGAAAATAATCTGTAGTTCTTGCCAGCGAAGCTCTGCGTGGCAGAGGAGTCACTCTGGACCAGCTTGAGCCACCGTTCGGGGCAGCTTGAAATGACAAAGAACCGTGGTGGGTAAGGAACGCTTCATTCTGATCCTGTTGTTCTTGTTCACAGTAATAGGACAAGGGCCGCGTTCAGCATCCACCCTGAGAATAACCTGGTGAGAGGGGAACTGAACTTTAGGCAGGTTGCCCCACATTACACTCTAGATGCCAGGGAATCAGAACCAGCTTTTCTGACTCTCACGTTTAGGGGCCACAGGCTTTCCTGCGTCACCCACTTGAAGATTCACTTCTGCATAGTGCTGAGAGTCACTACGTGTTGATTGATTTCCTCTTTTCACCACCATTCTGTGTGGTTAAGAAACTGCAACCAGGCTGTCTGGGTCTCCACTACTGATCAGCTGTGCAGCTCCTTTATGCCAAGTAAGGATCTGCGAAATGGGAATAATCATAGCCGCCCCTCTCTTAATCATCTCATTTGAGTCTAACCTCTACCCATCAAATGAGGCAAATCGTTGTATTTCATATTGAGGATAACTCAAAGTGAAACTTCACATAAGCTTATTGTAATGATCTTACATTGTCCAGCAAATGTCAAGTGCGCAGGTAACGCTCATGAAAACCTGTCCATGCTGCGCGTCAAGGAGGTCACAGGGTTCTCTTGTGTTGTGGGTAGCCATTCACCAGTGCCTGCACAGGCCCTTGGAGTGGTAGTCGGAGCCTGAAGTGTGGAGTTAAACTTTTGGTTGATACCTTGGTTCTGCAACACTGAGTTTCTAGACCTGTCTGTTGTGCAGTTTCAGTGAGGAGCCCGAGCTGGCTCAAATTGGCTTACAAGTACCACTTGCTAAATATTCTGGAAATCTGGGAACTAAGCCATGTGGTTGCTAAACCACAGGTAATTTGAAATGAGCAATGGTGGACTTTTTACATAATGGAAATCAGCAAAAGCTACAAATAAAGGGTTGACACCTGTGCCAGTTTCTTCATCTGTAAAGTGGGTTTCATAGATTTGGGGCTTAACTACTCTAAAACATGGGAAGCCTGTAGTACAGCGTGTGGCATATAACGTGGGAGGGTTATGAACATTTATCTTTTTAAAAAATTTTTTTTGACATTTTGAGACGGGGTCTCACTATGCAGTTCAGGCTGGCCTTGAGCTCACTTTGGTAGCCCAGGCTGGTCTCCAACTCACATTGATCCTCCTGCCTCAACCTCCCAAGTGCTGGGATTACAGGCGTGCGCCACCATGCCCAGCTTGAACATTTATCTTTTATGTCTTTTCCTTTCATAAGTGGAAGGATAATCATACACAGCTTGCTCCTTGCTGTGGGTCATATTTGATTGGAAAACTTCCAGATAGAACCACTGGATCACAGGAGTTATATAATTTGGGGTGATTTTACATGTGACCAGGTTGTACACCAAAAAGACCAAGGCAGAGTTAGAAACACCTGTGGCGTGTACCTGTTTCAGAGTAACAGATAGATCTTAAGCCTGGTGAAAGGGAATATGTCACAGATAGAAAGGATAACATCATGGGTTGGGTCCTGGATGCCTAAACTCTGGAAATTTTAGGCTTAAAGTCTGCCTCCCTCATGGGAAAAGACACAGCCTCCTGCCAGTTTCATCACTGTCACCCAGCAGCACAAGCAGGAGCCAAGTGGGACGGAGAAATGAGGACCCGTATGCAGAGGTGGGGGAAGCCAGCCTAGGGATTGCAGGACCTGTACTGATTGGGGGCTGGGATAATTTTAATTTAATTTTCTGTGATACTGTGGATAGAATCTAGAGCCTTGCACATGCTAGGCAAACACTTTACCATTGAGCCGTCTTCTTAGCCGGGTTATTTTTCTTATAGAAGTTGTCTAAATTATGTAAGCTTCAGGCCATACAGAAGCTGAATCCACCCTCAGAGGCTCCTGATTTGGCCCCAGACCTACTGCTGCCTCCCCAAGCACCTGCTGTGTTACTGCTTTGATCCCCCACAGACATGCTGGTGGGTGTTAAGACTTTTTTGGTTTTCAGCAAAATCTCATTGGAGATGAAGGTTTTGTGTTCTTAACTTCCAAAGTTTTGAGTCCTGTTTTTGTTTTTTCTTTTTTTGTGGGGAGGGGTTGTGTACCAGGGATTGAACTCAGGACCTTGCACTTGCCAGGCAAGCGCTTATTCTACTGAGCTATCTCCCTGGCTCACTTCCAAGGTTTAACTGGGGTTCTTAGTCTCCTGAGGTTTCTCAAGTGTGTGCCACCGAGGTGGAGCTCAAAGGGGTTTGACAAAAGTTAATTTCCCAGGCCTTACCCTAGACCCGCCAGTTTAGTCTGGCTGGGGGTGACTGCCTTTCCTTTGAGACAGTCTCACCATGTAGTGCAGGCTGGCCTTGAACTCACGTTATAGCCCTGGCTGGCTTCTAATGTGAGGCAATCCTCCTGCCTCAGCCTTCTGAAGGTTAGGATTATGGGTGTGTGCTACCATATCCAACATTCATTTTTAACCAGTTGATTTTTATGTCACTGAAATGTGGGGCTCACTAAGGGCAGTTTGTCCACTTGCCCTGTCTTCCACATAGTTTGCAGTGTTTGATGATAATTGGGATGTGCCACCTGAGAAGCAATTCCAAAGCCACCCTCTGGCCCACAGTGGGACTGAAGGCTGCTAATGTCAGAGGAGCCCTCACCCTGCCAGCCGGGCCACCCAGGCTTGTTACACATTATTCCATTAAGCCCTTGGGAACAGTTTTAGATTTATTGCTGGGATTAAGTTTTTGTTTTTAAGATGACAGTCTACATAGCAATTTAATGTCTTTGTTTGAACAGCCCAGCAATGGAGCATCTTGGCATCTGGGGACATTTTCCCTTACTGGCTAGGCCTGGAGGCTTAGGGAGATGACAGTGAGCCTGGCCTGCAGGCACAGAGGGCAAGGTGAGAGTGTTATTTGTACAGGAACAGACCGAGTCTGGATCCGCTTGATCCCCCACAGACATGCTGGTGGGTGTGAGGCACTAGTGATGCTTTGTTGACCACTGGTGATCTGTATTTGATCTTGTCTCCTTTCCCTGCTGGTAAGAAACTTGGACACCTAGGCAGGTTCCTGGCTTGGTCATTCCCTAGAGCTTCCTGAATGAACAAGCTACTTCCCCCAAGTTGAGTCATCCCCTCGACCCCCTGACACCAGCTCTGAGGACATGCTGTTTAAACTGTACTAAATATACTCTGTTGAGTTTCTTCTGCTTCCCTCAGATAGCTGCCCACTGCAGCAGTCCCAGGATGGCGTGGGGGCCCAGGCGGCCCAGGCAGGCGGCGGCAGCAGCAGCAGCGCTTGATAAGAGCTGTCAGGAGGTATTTGCTGGAGTGAAACAGTCCCTCGTGGGTGTGGGGGGACCAATTTTCCTTCCAGGCCAGTTCCCATCTTGAGGGCTTGCCAAGTGCTCGGGTCAGCTTGGTGCTCAGAGACCCCTGCTGCAGGCTGCCTTCTCTCCCTTCTCTTTCCCCTGCTCCCTGTCCTGCCCCGGAGGGCTGGATGTTAACACTTCCATTGCCTAAAGTGTCTGTCTTCTAGTCTGTCCCCAAGTCTGCTTCTCACTGCCCTTCTGTTCTCTGCACCTGAGTGTCAGGGAGGAAAAAACCAGCCAGGAGCTTTGGGGGCCTCTGAGGGACAAAGACCTGTCCAATGCCACCCATGCTAGAAGGCTTGGACCCAAGACCACAGCCACCTGCATACAGTATTCATTCAGTCAAATATATTTAGAGAACGAATATGGAGGTGATGGCTTTCTCTCTTCCTGCTTTCCATCTTGGAAGTCCAGGTCTCATCTTCCCAGTTCATGGAAAGTTCCATGCATAAAAAGATCCTGCCTTCATTTTTTATATCTATTACTCCACACCCCCCACCCCCAGGCTCTACCTGCAACCACTCCAGTTTTTCCACTTCCTTGCTTGTTTCTTTGAAGCAAGTTGTTCACCGTTTTGTGTCTCAGTTTCCCCATCCATAAAATGGGCCCAACCATGCGACCAACTTTCAAGTAGTATTGTTGTAGAGTTCGAGGGCTATTGTAGGTGCTCAGTAAATATCTATTTTTTTAGCTGTCATCTTCCTTTCTGTGCCCTCTGATCCCCTCAGTGAACAGCTTAGTTCAGTCCTCAGAAGATACTGATGACTATCAAGAATATACATGGGTGTCAGACACTGGGTGGGCCCTGAGGAAGGCACATCCCTTGATCCTAAGAAATGTCCTTTCTGTGTAGCTGATGTGGGGAGAAAGACACTTGCTTTTGAAAATTTAACTACTTGTTATTATTTTTTTATTCTGGGAATTGAAAGCAGGGCCTCCCAGGCAAGGCAAGGGCCCTACCACTGAACTGCACCCACAGCCCCAAATGGCTTATGTTGAGGAGCGCAACCCACCGGGAGAAGGAAGCAGAGTGGGAGGCAGCGGACACATTTATGCATCAGGGTCAGGCCCCAGAGAAGTGCTGGGAAGTGGAGGAAAACAACAACAGAGTCTTCATTTTTAGCCCAAGGCTTGAGCCTCTGGGTCATTTACTTTTTATCTGGGCTTCTGCCTGCAAAACGGGGATTCTTGGGAGGCTGCAAATAACGCTTTGGTGTTCTTATTTCCTTCCCTCTAGTAGTACTGGAAACTAGTGGCCATCTGTTGTTTAGTCCACTCAAAAGAGGATGTTGGGGCTTGTTTTTTCTTCCGATTAAGGGTGCTCGGGAGCCCCGTAGCCCTTGTCTTTCACGCACAAGACAGCAACAGATCTTGGTCTGCGTGGACCTTCCCAGGTGGACCCCAGAGCATGGAACGTAAGGATCGCCTCACCCCTTGGGGGGTGTTCTCGGTGTGGCGGGGTCTGGGCCGCTGGCCCAGGGAGGGTGGTGGTTGGGGGCGGCAAGCTGCGTGGAGGGACACAGGTGACTGCTGAAGGGCGCCCTGTGCACACCTGACCTTCTCCGAGGCTTGAGTCCTCCTGTGCGAGTGCCATGGTGCCCTTTCTGAGCTGTGCCATCCTCCGCAACCTGTTTTCCTGCTCCTGTCTCGAATGCTGGCTGTTAGTATGATTTTTTTTTTCCAAACTTTTTGCACACCCCCCCGCCACATGTATTACTATTTTCTGTTAACTCCACCTCACTTAAACCTTGCCAGTCCCTGTGTTGCATGCTTATAAGGTAGTTCTTAGAAGCCAGATCCTGGAGTGATAAACACTTAAGTAATGTTTATTTTTTTTTTAAAATTATTTATTTATTTGTTTGTTTGTTTGCTTGTTGTGTTTGTTTGTTTCTTTATTCATTTTGTGGCTGGCTCAGCCTGCCCTGGTGGTGGCACTGGCGCAGCACGTGGTGCCGGGGATTGAACTGCAGTCCCCGCAGTTGCCTGAGTCCTCCTAAGCAGGCGCTTTAGACCACTGAACCATCTCGCCGGCCCCTTAAGTAATGTTTAGATACAGTGTTTTCATTACCCGGTTTCTGTGGAGCCTTCCGCAGATCACCAGTTAGAGCAAACCCAACCCTCTGATTCTAAATTGGGATGACTTTTTTTTTTAAATGTCCTATGCTTGATGTGGTATAGGTGATGTAAAGTTTTAAGTAAGTTTTGCGTGGTATGTACTTCTCTGGAAACTCCATGGCAAAGGAGAGTATATTTGATAGGTGGGCGGGCTGTGTGTCATGTACCAAAGCACTTTGGGGTTTAGGGTTAACATCTCTGCCTTTTCCTGAACTTGAACATTACATTGTTTGCTCTATTTTTTAATTTAATTTTAATTTTTTGTACTGGGAATTGAATCCAGTTCAGGAGCTCTTGTTTGCCAGGTAGACACTGTTACATTGTTGGCTTTAATGTGGGATGAATTTGAAGATACTTAGATCCCTTGAGGATGCAAGTTGCCCCTGCTACTGATAAGGCTGGAGACTGAGATCTTGCTACAGTTGTTACTTGACTCGGGGAAATTGTCTCTGCAGGATCATTACACAGATCTTCCTGCAGATCAATAGCAGCAGTCCAAGCAGCAGTCATTCGCTTCTAAGTGTTGCAGATGCCTTCTGAGTGGATTTCTAGGGAATTAGTGTCCAGAGAAAGTCTTAGATATGACATCACTAAATCTATAAGTAATGCACTGCAAAATAGGCTGCAGGCAACCATCCCCAGCCATCTGCATGCCAAGGCTGTGCCCATCTTTGGAGGAAAAAAATAGTTTTAATGAAGCTGGAACCACATAGAATTTCATAAAGGTAAATAGAAAATGTATGTGCATTGTGTTTGTGTGCTAGACCACTCACCCAGCCTTGGGTCAACTCAAACTCAGTCGTCTCTCCCTGTGACTGTTGCAGTCTGGCCTCTGTGGAAATCGGCCGAAATAAATTCATGAAAATGGCAGTGGAGGCGTATGTGGAGGAGCAGCAGACTGTCTAGCTTTGGACCATGGTTCCTCATTTGTTAGCTGAGTGACCTTTAGAAGTTACTGTGCTACCGTTTTCTTGTCTGTAAAGTGTGGATATTATTAAGAACATGAGAGTGAGCTTATTAGAACTAAATGATTTAACACAAATGAAAAGCTTGGAGTGGAACATGGAACATGGTAAACAATTGGCAAGTGTTAAATGTTATTATCAGCGTTGTATTCGGGGTTTACAGGGGAATAGATTTAATACAGGTGTTACGGTTTGTGTATAGGGTCCCCCTGAAAGCCTCATGCAGTCATGGGGTGGTTTCTGCAGTTTGTGATTGATTATTGTGGGGGTGGAGGCTGCACCTGGCTTGGGGCAGGTAATTTGCATTACCAAGGAGGGCTGAGAGGCTGGCTAGCTGCCTGAGGTGCTGCTGCTCCCTTCCCTCTGCGCTATTTGCCACCACCATGAACTGCTGCCCTCTGCCCTATGCCGCTCTGCTTTGGAGCTAGCCAAGTATGAACTGGAACCTCCAGTAACTGTGAGCTAAGTAAACCTTTCCTCCTTCCTTTTGAGTGTTGGGTATTTGTCCCAGCAACCAGAGAAAAGTAACAGACAACAAGGCGCATAATTTATAGGATGATTTTTATAATGCTCACCCAAAATGTCAAATGTAGAAGAGTGCAAGAGATCTGCCATACTAGAGACCCAAAGAATCTAGCTGAGGGCCTGAATCCCATGGCAATGTCCACAATGAGGCTATCTGGAGGCCTAGAGCCTTTGACAGTATCTCATGCAAATCTGTATTAAGGATCAAGTCTGTATTCAGGCACTGGGAAGGCCTGAAGGTCACTGGTGAAAGCTAGAAAGTCTGTGCCAGCAGGATGAGAGATCTAACTGGAGCCAGGAAGCAATGCTCAAGGTAAGGACCAGAGCTCTCCCACAAAGAACCACAGCCACCCTCAGTGATAGAGATGATTTGAGCTTCTCTGATGACGAGAACAGCTGAGTTTGTATCAGGAAAGTCAGTGTGACGAGCTTCTCCAGGAGAATCCATAGTACACCACCTTCCCTCCAGCTCTGCTTTCATGCTGTTAGCAGCAATCCCCAGGTGGGCCCTCCATATCCAGTACCACGCTGATTCAGAGCCATTGGGTATATCAAGTTGACCATTAGTTAATCCACAGTCAGCTAATGATAGATTAAAGACACTCATTACTGAAAAATGAGTATTGAGCGGGCTGGGCCTGGTGGTGCATACCTGTAATCTCAGCTCTCAGGAGAGAGGTGGAGGAGGCAGGAGGGTCATCATGAGTTCAAGCCTAGCCTGAATGACATAGAGAGACCCTGTCTCAAAAAAACAAAACAAAACAACAACAACAAAAAAACAAGAAAAACAAATACAAAATTCGAAGAGCTAAAATGTGTTACAGAGTTCAGGAGCTGGATAAGTGTACACAACAAAAACTTTTGTTCATTCTAAAACTCCTTTTTAGTTGAACCTAAAATGCAGTAAAAAATAGAGTAGAACAAAATTGAAACAGATTTTATGACGAACAGTTTGTAACTAGAATGAATGATCTGGGCTGGGGAGAAAACTCGGCAGTCTAAGCACCTGCCTGGCAAGCGCAGGGACCGAGGTTCTATCCCTAGTGTTGCATGTTGTGCCGGCCACTGAAACCAGGCATGGTGGTACAGGCCTGTAATTTCAGTGCTGGGGAGTCTGAGCAGCATAGTGAGACCCTGTATCAAGTAAATAAAAAGGAAAAAAAAATTAGAATGAATGACTGTAAAGCTGCTAGAAGAGCATTCCAAACTTCCTTTCCCATGTAATTCACCTAAGATGCAAACTTTTATCAGTGAAGAAGGATACAAGGCTATTGGAGGTTAAAAGACTTTTGGGTCCAAGAACTGTAACTTGGGAGCTGTGAAATCTTGCTTTTGTTGTTGCTGTTTGTCTTTTATTAAGTTCAGAAGTAAACCTGCTTGCTATTGCGAAGGGCTATTTGTTCCACTCATACATCCGTGGGCCAACTGCAACATTTAAAGTGGGCTGAAATGGCTTAGGAATCCTTTACTTGGCATGTATCAGAAAATAGTAGTCTTCTGAGCAGGCACCTCGAGTCACAGATTGGCTGGGTCCGAGGTGACCTCTACAGCACTGTTAGGTTGGCGCTGGGAATGGTTTGGAACAGAAGATGCTTCTTTGGTTGAGATCTGTTTTGCAAGGGTGTGTCTCCCCCTAATTCCATGCCCAAAGTGAATTAATCCCCACTGTGGTATTAAGAGGATGGAAACTTATTTGACTATGGTGTTTAGGAGATGATGAGGATTAGGTGAGATTATCCGGGTAGAGCCTGTGTGATCAAATTCTGGTGGCTTTACAAGGAAGAGAGACTAGAAGATACACCTGTCTTCCCTGTCTCATGTGGTGTGATGCCCTGGGCCACCTCAGGACTCTGCCAAGCAAAAAGCCATCAACTAGATGCAGCCCTTTCTTCACTTTGTTCCTTCAGAACCATGGGTATAGGCTGGGCATGATGGCACAGGCCTGATTCCCAGCACCCGAGAGGCCAAGGTAGGAAGATCACTGCAAATTTGAGGCCAGCCTGGGCTACAGAGTGACCTCATAGCCAGCCTGAACTGCATAGTGAGACCCTGTCTCAAAAGGACAATTAATGACAACAAAATCTCCGAAACAGAACCATGAGTGCTCTGGCTTGTAGCTACATGCCCCCTCAAGGCTTCGTGCTCTCATGCTTGGGGCTTTTTCTGAGGTGGCTGGATCTTGAGTGTGCAACTCTGGAATTGACTTACCGTGCGATGCTAGGGCCAAGGGCACTAGGATTAAGGCTGTGCATGCTATCTGCCCTGGTAGCCTGGCTAAGACGTCAGGGACAGCATGAGCCGTGGTCGTCCCTTGCTGCCTTGCTGACTTCGGCCTGCCCTGGCTTGCTTCTCCTCTGCTGTGCTACCGTGCCTTGGAGCCAGTTGATTACTGTCCTCAAAATCTGTGAGCTACATAAACCTTTCTTCCTTTAACTTTAAATGTCAAGTGTTTTGTTTTGGGAATGAGAAAAGTACTTAAGGTAATTATTCCAGAGCAAATCTCTTTATAAAGTAGCTTGCCATAGGTATTTCAGTATAGTAATGAAGATCAGGCTAAATACAGATGTAATTAAGGTGGGAGGATTCCTATGAGTTGGAGGCTCACTGGGCTGGTAAACCTTTTCTTAAAAGTAAATAAGGTAAATAAGCAAGCATTAAGAGAATTGTAACTGCAAATACTCCATTGAGCTCTGCCTGTCTATACTGACAACAGTCAAGGATTAAAAAATAAAAAGGCAGGGAAAGGCATAACCACTGGACTTGAAAATCAATCTGGAAGTCTAGGAAAAATTCAAACTAATGTTTCTGGGGAAAGTGAAAACCCATGAAGATAACGAGGAGGTAGAAGAATCCTAGAGACTGAAGGTGGATAAAAAAATCAAGGGCTTTTTCTGTAGCCAGAGTGCCAGAGCCAGAAAAGCAGTGTTATTAGGAGTAGCCTCATGTTACTGTGCTTTCTAAGTTATGCCTAAAGATTCCATGCGCTTCTGTAATTTCTTTACATTTGATGTAAGGGAGAGGGGAGCCCCAGAGAGAACTATGGAGAACCCCTGCATTTCCTGGACTCCCAGGGTCCTACAGAAGTGGTGGGGAGGGGGGACAGTACCCTGACAGATGCTCATTCCACCCAGTGATTCCTTGGCTGGGTCATTTTCCTCTATAGATTTTTGTTTCCTAGTCTGTAAATAAGGAGATGAGGGCAGATTTTTGAGCTGTGAGCTATAATATTTGTTCAAGTGAAAACTGACACAGGCAGCCAATCTGCAGAAATGATTAGTGTATGACATACACTAATGGTCAGCAGCTGTTGATCAGAGGCCCCGGCAGTCTTTGTGGTCATTACATTCTTTTGGGTAAGTGGGAATCCACCATGTGCATTTATTTGTTTTCTGTTTGTTTGTTTTTTGGTACCGGGGATTGAACTCACAAGGTGTGCTTGCCAGGCAGGCACTTAAGCCACTGAGCTATCTCCCCAGCCCTCATGTGCATTTATTTGTAAGACAGCATGATGGCAAAAATCCTGATGATATGGTTTATTATTGAAAAGAATGCCAAGAATTTTGAAATCCCTTCAGAGCAAGGTTAACAACTTATGGCCGGAACCACTCCACAGTGGTAAGAGCGCTAGCTAGCGGCTGCGGTTGTTCCTGGAAGAGCGCACTGTGTGTCTCTGTGTATTCACTAGGGAAGCGGAGTCAACTGCCAAACTTCCCTGGGCAAAGGGCAGAAGAATAGGTTAGCAGGATGCTTGGCAGAATAAACCCTGCTACAGAAATTTCTTATAATGATGATTCTTCTGCTTGATATTTGAGAAGAAACCCTGTGTCCAGGAGCTTGCCATCCCAGCCTTGACGTAGCAAGCAGGAACTAATTGAATATCCCCATCTGGAGAGTCACTTTACAAAATCATTGAGTCCGTTTGGTGGTTGAGTAAGTTTGCTTCTCCATTACAGGAATGGATTTGTCCCAAATAATGGACTTACCTCATGTAGCCCAATAGCAATGGGTATTGAACCATACTCTCCCTTGGGCCTCTAGCTTTGTTTTACTTTATTTAGCCTAAGATGCTGGGAGGTGGAGTCTTTATGGATTAAGAGTTTAATGGCTATGTTTTGCATCCCAGTAAAACACCAGAAATCATAGAAGCCGTTATTAGTAAGTCCACCATGTTCCGATAGGAATTCTCTCCAAAAACATTTTTTAGCTAGATGGCTCCCTAGCTACTTGCAGCCATTAACATTTAGGAGACATTTTTCATTAATCCTTTAAAAGTTATTTACTTCCGTGATTTTTAATTAAAAGTTTATTTTCTTTTAGATTCAAACTTTACAGAAACTTGTCTCTGGCTTTGAAAAAAAAAACATGTCAATGGAGAAAAAGCAATAGCTATAAAAGCAGTTCACTAGATTATCATTTCAGGGAAGCTGAGACAGGAACTAACATTTATTGAGAGTCTGCTATGATCCGAGGGTGCTGCCAGATCTCTTATGTGTCGCCTCCCTGACTGCCACCCCCAACCAACTGCTGTGTAAAAATTATATGTATTTATGGAGTGTCATAGGGCCTGTCCTGTTGTCGTCGTTTGTGTCTGTCGTCGTCATCCGTCCGTCCATCCGTGTCGTGTGTGCGCCCACCCCCCCATACTGGGGTTGAACTCAGGGTTTTGTGCATCCTAGGGTATTAGCGCCAGAAATCCCTGGTCTCCTTTCTTCAATTACAAGGATGTCTCTCCTCAGTAAGTGGAAGATGTGTGCCCAGAGCCATCACTCATTCCCCAGTGTGCCCAAATGTAAGAGGGTTGCAGACTCAGGCCTGAAGGTGAAGGATACTAGATGTGGTGTTGTTTTTCTTTTTCTTTTGGCACCAGCAATCAAACTCAAGACCTTATACTTGCCAGGCAGGCGCTGTGCCACTGAGCTGTATCCCTGGCCCTAAATGCAGCATTTAAAAGATCAAAGTTAAGCCAGGCATGGTGGCGCATGCCTGTAATCCCAGCACTTGGAAGACTGAGGCAGGAGGATCGGTGCAAGTTTGAGACCAGCCTGGGCTACAAAAGTGAGTGCAAGGCCAGCCTGAACTGCATAGTGAGACCCTGTCTCAAAAAGACAAAAAAAAAAAAAAAAAAAATCAAAGTTAACACAGAAACATCCATGATGAACACAGTAGGAAAAGCTTAAAGTCTGAAACAATAATAGTGGGACACCTAGCTATATAAGAGATGACCAAAAGGGAATAATGATCCTGTCTTTATTTAAAATTTGGTATTTTAGCCCTTGCTTCAGCAGCACATATACTAACGTTTGGTATTTTAACTGGATGTAGGGATGAATGTCTATAATGGAGAGGTTGGAGGCGGGAGGATTGTAGGTCCAAGATCAGCCTACATGTCATGTGGAGACCCTGTCTCAAAAAATAAAAAAATTGATTTTGTTTGTCTTCTTAAAAATTTTAAATTTTATTTTGATTTTTAAAAATATTGCATGAAGGTATTTATCTTCATGCCTACTAGATAGGCAAGCCCTTCACCTTTGCACCCTCACCGTAGTCCTGGTTGATTCTGCACTATATTTTTCTTTATGTGCCTACTGGGGGTTATACAGGATGCTGACCTGCAGGAGTTTTCAGGGTAAGTGGGAGTCAGCCCGCAGAGTGGCTGTGCAGGGTAGTGCTTGCAAGACAGCGCAAAAGAGGGAGGCCAAGAGCTGCGCTTGAGTTCCCTGGGAAGAGAGTCAGAGGGAGAAGTAAAGGCAGCCTGCCAGTTGGACAGCAGGCAAGGTAGGGGAAGGATGTGTCAGGAAGTGTGAGCCAGCCCCTCACGCCTCTGAGCCTCCACTTTCCTGTCTGCATAGCAGAGGAGAATCGTGTCATGGTGAGCGCACTGCGTAACACGGCCTTGCATAATGCAGCATGTGTCAGCTCTGTGGGGAGGGTGGTCTCCATCCTATGCAGGTCAGTGGTGTCTTTGTACACACTGTATACACATGACAGTAGCCTGGCTGTGACCTCTCTAAACTGTGTTTTGCAGACATCCATGACGGTGATGGTAGTTCCAGTAGCAGCCACCAGAGCCTCAAGAGTACAGCCAAGTGGGCAGCCTCCCTAGAGAATCTGCTGGAAGATCCGGAAGGCGTGAAGAGATTTAGGGTTTGTTTTTTTCATTGTTAACCTGGATGGATGCAATTTGCCCAGAAGTTTAATTGGGGCTTGGGGAAAGCAGGCCAATCTTTAGCACGCTCTGTCCCTACCTGAGAGTAAGGGCTGCTGTGGCCATGTTGGCAGTGCTCTTACAGAGAGCCCTGAGCTCACACCAAGGGCCGTGCAGCCTGTCCTTGGTTTTCATGCAGTTGCGTTGGGGCTGGAGGTGCCCAGGGGAAAGAACACCAAGGCTAGTGGGAGGGCCTACAGGAAGAATTTCCAATTTGGTCCTGGGGTAGTGCACATCTGTAATCCCAGAACTGTGACAGGCTGAGACAGGAGAATTGCAAATTCCAATCCAGCCTGGGCAGTTTAGTGACTTGGCAAGACCCTGGCTCAAACAAAATAAAATAAAACAAAACACAAAACAACCAAACTGGAGTGTTAGAGGTGTAGTTCAGTGGAAGAGCCTGGAATTCATTCTCTAGTAATACACACACACACTCACACACACTAAGAATTTCTAGCTCTCAGTGTCTTTGCCGTGAAGGTCTGTCCTCTCCTGTGTCAGATAATCTGCAGGTGCATCAGTGCCAGGGAGAAAGGCTAGAAGTAGCTGGTAGAGTGAAGCTGGGAAAAAATCTCGGCAGGAGGGCTGATGGATGGGAAAGTGGCAGTGCAGCCTAGGAAAGAGGCCTGTGGGGCCCCCAGGTGTCAGGCCAAGGAGCACATGCAGATTCCCAGGGGAGTCCCAGCAATTGCTGCTGCTCCCTGTGTCACTGCCAGAAGGGAGGCTGTGCCAGGCTCCTGGTTGTGGACGCCAGGCTGCAGGAAGTATGGTCTAGACATCAGGGAGGTCTCTGTGCAGCAGAGCCTAGCACCTGGGCAGCTGGCAAAAGAAAACACACCTTTTAGTCTCCATGATGCTTTTAGCCTTCATGACGACGGCCTCTTAGACATGCTTCATATGTTTCATTTTCTTTTGCTAAAAAAAGTTTAAAAAGGCCTGGTTTTGGAGGAATGTACTCTGTTTAAACAGTGTCTAGAAGGAGCTAATACATCTTTTACTTTAATTTACTTTTTGGTAATTTATTGTCAGCTTAGCAGTGGGAGTAGATTCCTGCTTTACTTTGCTCTGCCTTACGATGTCAGTGGCGTGAAGGTCAAATGTGTCTGAAAGTCTAGTTTTCACATGAAACATGCCTTTTTTTTGTTCTTCAGGGTAGAGTTTTCAAAGGGTAATAGAACCTGGCGTGTCTGCTGAATTTTGTCAGATTGGTTCTTAAAGGGAAATGCATTGTTTTTTTCTGCCAGAAGTAGACTACCATGTATTTTTTCTTTGTATCTATAGGAATTTTTAAAAAAGGAATTCAGTGAAGAAAATGTTCTGTTTTGGCTAGCATGTGAAGACTTTAAGAAAATGCAGGATAAGAAGCAGGTATTCTACTTTGCGATTGCTTTCTTGATCTTTTTTTCCCTCCTTATCCAGTTGTAATTGTCTGCCCCATTGGTTTTGTTTCTTTCTTTTCTTTTTTCTTTTTTTGTGGAATGGGGGAGTGGGGGTGGGGGTGGAACTCTGAACCTGCTTGCCAGGCAGGCACTTACGCTGCTGCGCTATATCCCTGGCCGCTCATCCGTTTTGAAAGTGCCTAAAGAAGCTTGATTTATATTACATTTGGAAGAAAATTTTAAATCAAGAATCTTGTGTTGATGAAGTATTAGCAATTTTAAACAGAGTGAGTGAGCCCACTTTTAAATGGAGCTATTAAAATGGGTCAATATTTAAAGTAAAATAATGATTAAAGCCATTAAGAGTTTGACATTGTGTACACATTTTTCTTCATGAATAGATCATGGGGATGTTTGACATGTTGGCAGTTTGGAATGTAGTAAAAAGACAAGCAGATGTGTAGTGATGGAAAACACAGTGTTCATCAGAAGGATTGTCAATTATTCAGTGTATCTTCGTGAAGCACCCCGCAGCTGGCAGGCAGCCAACACAGAATGTTTCTGACCCTTCCCTGGTAGATGTATGTTCTTTATTGGAGGCAACCTGTGACTTCCCCACGTCAGCTGCAGTTTTTGCCACTGGAGCTGGGCTGTCAGGGGGCTCAGAGGCATTGTGGAGGAGGCCTGTGGGTCAGGTGGCTTCGTGACCCACGCTTGCACGTGGTATTCCTAAAAGGCTACTGGTTCGGTGCCTTGGGGGCCCGTAAGTGTTCTGAAGGAGTGAGACTGCAGGGAGTGGCAGGGACTGGAGCCAGCAGAGGACAGTCTGTTCTGCCTCTGGTGCATGTGGGGGAAGGGGAGCTGGGCTTCCCTTGTTCTGGGCTGCCAGCTTGCCCGCCCACCCACCTCTGGCAGGAGTGCTCCAGCCTTGCTTGTCTGCTCTTGGCCTGGCGCCCTGCAGGGCCTTCCTCTTCAAGTGTCTTTTCCCACTTCCAGCCCAATGCTGCTTGTTTTCTAACTGGACATTTGGGTTCTTATGTAAAATGATCCAAGTTTTAGATGCTGGAACTCATTTTTCAAAAATCAAAAACCTTGCCTGCCAAACATTATCTCCATGAGCAAATGTGCCTTCCAGGCCACCGGGTTTTAGCCTCTGGAGCCCAGGAGTCCAGCAGCCATTCTTGCTGGACCATAGCTTGGCAAATGCACGTCGTCGCTGGTTTTTGCAAGGCTCTTGCAGCCTCAGATACTTGCCCCAAGCTGCAACTGTGTGGCCTTTCCTCTCCGCCTTCTGGCAAGGGCAGACTCTAAGATGGGTTGCCCTCAGCTTGTGTTTCCCAGCCTGGCCTTGGAAGCCCTTCCTAGGTGTGCGCCTTGGCTTTTGCTCCCTGTTGGCATCTTCTTCCCTGTAGATGATTTGACTGGGTCATGGGTAGCGAAGAGTCTGAGTAATGAGAAATAGGGTGGGGAGGGCCTGCTTGGGAAAGGTAGGATTTGGGGCTATAGTCCTTCAGGACAGGCCTGCTGTGGTTTTCCTTTGTCCCCAGCACCCAGGACAGGGCCCAGAGAAACCATGGGTACCTACTATACTGCAACTGACATGACCAGCTTTCCTCTGAGAGCCTAGTTCAGATTCAGGAAGCCAAGCAGATGCCCCTCTGTCTATTCATCTGTCTTGTTCTTTGAGTGTTGGGGTACAAAGTACCCCCAGGTAGCCAGCCAAGCCCTGCAGCACGGACAGGGAAGATCTCTGTACCGCAGTGCAGCTGGACTTGAGCCAGCACTCTGAGGTCACCCTGGGCTGCCCCGTGTACCTGCGATATGTGTAGCAGTTCAGGTGAAATCCCCAAGCATCTAGGGAGTGCTGGTTCAGCAGTAGGCATCATGCAAGCCCTGGAGATACCACAGGGATAAGCTAGACAGCTGCTTTGAGGAACAAGCTTTTGTGAGTGTGAGGAAGGTAGAAATGGGAAGCCTGGGTGCACAAAAAGGGCCTGAGGGGAAGTGATTAGAGACTGAGACCTGAAGTGGGGCTGGGGCTGGGGAATAGTGTTCCTGGAAGCGGGACAGCCTGTGGGAAGACGCTAGGGGAGACGAGGTGATAGAGAGGGCTCTGTTTGAGGGGAAGGCCACTGTGCTGTGCTTGTGGCCACATCTGAGGACCTAAATGCCATGGCAAGGGGAGACTCTTCTGCAGAGGTCTTAGCAAGTCCCTGTGGGACTTCAGTGGTACATCAGGCAGATACAGACAGTGCTGGCAGCCCCGCTGCACCACATCCTACAGAGAGTTTCCAGAGTCGGGCAGCCTTTCTCCACAACCCCATCCTATCCCCCATCGTAGGACTTCTGGGAGATTTGTGTCTGTGAGCCTGGAGTAAGTGATTGATTTGATCAATCAGTGAATGCCCCCTTCACCCTTCAGCTGCTTGTGAATGCAACCAGTCCCTGGGGACGGGGTAGGATAGGGTGGGAGAGGCAGAGGCCCCTGGTGACCCTGGGGTGTCCATGTTCTATCTGCATCATTGTGTTGAGCCTGCTGGCTGTTCCTGTTTGCAGACACGGAGCTGTGGCCTTCGAGGGCAAGCAGTAGCTCACACAAAGCCAGTATGGTGTTGCAAACGGACGCAGACCTACGTCTCTGACCCCTAGCCTGGCGGCAGACTCTTGTGGGCCCTGCCGTGCAGGAAGTAAAAGCTGGTAGTCAGCTCTGCATTGCTGATTTTCAGAAGTGGAGGAGGCTGCAGGCCCTGGAGAGGTCTTCTAACTGAACCTCACAATCAGACTTGCCACAGCTGGTCCCACCAGGCATCAGTGGAGGATTTATCTTCTGTAGGGTTGATGTAAATCTTCTTTTGCCTCTCTTGTTCAAGAGAATGTGTCAGGTTTGTATTTCATTCTTTGCTTGAATTAGCCAGTATTCATTAACTTCTAGTATCTTGTACAACTTATTCATCTTTTTTCTTTATTAGTAATATTGGTTTTATAGATTAATGGATTTTATTTTGGCAGATTTGTATGCATGTAATATACTTCAGTCACTCTTTTGAACCCACCTTTCATCTCCCAGCCCCTCCCTAGTTTCACTTTTGGGGGGGTTCAAAGTGTATTATATATTGTAGTTTTCATGTCTCCTATTACCCACCCTCCCACCCCACTGCTTTTTCCCTTTCTCTTGTCTAACTAATAGTATTCCTTTTGACTTTGTCATCTTATTAAAGTTCCACATATTCAGGAGAATTTGCAACATTTGTCTTTGGGAGTCTGGCTTATTTCTCTCAGCATGATGATCTCCAGAGCCCTCCACTATTTCTACAAATGACAAAATATTATGCTCTCTCCTTTTTTTTTTTTTGACTGGGTCTCACTGTGTAGCCCAGGCTGACCTCAAACTCGCCATGATCCTTCTGCTTCAGCCTCGCAGGTACTGTGACTGCAGGCATGTGCCACCACATCCAACCAAAATGTTGTTCTTTCATATGACTGAATAATATTCCATTGTGTAAATAGATCACATTTTCTTTATCCATTCCCTTGTTCACCAGCACCTAGGCTGGCTCCCTAGCTTGATTATTCTAGATCACCCCACAATAAACATGGCATGTAGGTGTCCCTCCAGCATACTGACTTTAGTTTTTTATAGACTTCCACAGTGGCTGGACTACCTTACATCCTTACCCTACATTCTTTGTCTTTCTCTCTTTCACAGGCTCCATCTCTGTCTGCCTTCTTCTCCACCACGTCTGGGTGCCTTTCCCTTTCTCCCTTCACCTCTTCCACAGTCTGCAGCAGCTCTGGACACAAATGTTGAATGCTCACTGAATCTTGTGGGGCTTTGTTCTCAGAAACACCCAACAATAGAACAGCACTAGGTCCTTGCTGGCTTCTCCAGTCCGTTCTTTGTCTTCTGAGAGGCAGGAAAACCATCCCTGAAGACCAGGAAGGTCCTGGCACCCTGTCTATAGTGAGGAAGCTGGAGACTGAGGAAATTGGGAGTTTGACCTCCCATCTTCTGCCTGCAGTCCCTGGGCTTGTTGATATGCCTTCTAGATGTTCATATTTGGCAAACAGATTCCAAAGCTCTTTTGCAGATTCTGTATGGTTTAAAAAAAAATTAAGTGCCTCTTCTCCATGAATTAGCATCTAAGGTATCTGCAGCTTTTAAGCCAAACCAGCATTTATGTTGTCCACAGACCACAGAAAAAGCTTCCGGTAGATATTCATTCTTTAGCTGGCCTTGCATTCATTCATCAGTCACCGCATGTGTGTTGGGCTTGGTTACTGAGGCAGGGATTGAAATAGCTGTGGCAGCGTGCGCAGCTGTGCAGAAATTAAGAGGGGACTGAAAGTGGCAGGTCAGGCAGTTTTCTTGCTCAACATGTTCATGCCCCTGGATTCAATCCAGTACTGGGGGGAAAAAGTACTAATATAATATTATTTCTTTTTATCTTTCTCCTTCCTTCTCTCCTCTTTTTACTTTTATTAGTACGTCTTTGTGGTATGTAATTTTCTTTCTTCTTGAAACCCTCTTTTAAAACCAAAAAATAAACCCCAACCCTGTTTGTTTGTTTGTTTGTTTGGGGGTACTGGGGATAGAACACAGTGATGCTGTGCCACTGAGCTACATTTCCAGCCTTTTTCATTGTTTTACTTTGAGACAGAGCCTCATGAAATTCCCCAGGCGGGACCTGAACTTGTGATCCTTCAGCTTCAGCCTTCCTCAGTACTGGGATTACAGGCCTGTGCCACAGTGCCTAACAAGAACAGTATTTTATTTATTTATTTATTTATTTATTTATTTATTTATTTATTTTTTGTCTTTGTACTGAGCTATATCCCAAGCTGTTTAAATATTTTAATTTTTACTTTTTACTTTCAGACTGAATCTGGCTGATTTGCTAAATTGCCTGGAGTGGGTTCTTTATAATATCACATTTGTAAAAATGGTTTTGGCCTCTTCCAATAGCTTGGATTCTTTCTTTCTTTCTTTCTTTCTTTCTTTCTTTCTTTCTTTCTTTCGTGGGACCGGGATTCGAACTCACAACCTTGCACTTGCCAGGCAGGCACTTGTGCCACGGAGCTATATCTCCCCAGCCCTAGATTCTCCTTTGCAAGGGAGGGGAAAAAAAGTTAAAGAAACTATTTAAGCAGCAGCCACATGGGCAAGAGTGACTGATCCTCACTGATGCCTGTTTTGGTAAAGGTTCTTACATGGATTATTCTATTTAATCATCAACACACCTACAAGCAAAGCTATTAATATTCTTGTCCCACCCACCTATGAGAAACTTGAAACCCACGGAGGGGAGGGTCAAAGAAGCCAATGCAGAGCAAGGCTGAAGCCCTATGCCGTCCTGCCCATGCCCCATTTCCTTCCTGGTCTTTAATGTCCTATTTCTTCTTGGCACTCCTGGGCATTGAACTCAAGACCTTTGTACTGAGCTATATCCCAAGCTGTTTAAATATTTTAATTTTCACTTTTTACTTTCAGACTGATTCTGGCTGATTTGCTAAATTGTCTGGAGTGGGCTTAAGCTTGCTGTTCTTCTGCCTCAGGCTCCCGGAGTGCTGGGGTGATGGGGAGGGCTTTGGAGGGCGTGGGTCCGTTCATTGTGTGAGCAGTTTTTGGAACCATGTGATCTGGAAATTTATAGGGCAAGGAAATGTTCTTGTGGTATTGCTATTATTTCACTTGTTTAAAGAACTTCTTTCTTCCCATTCCCTGGTCTGCTGTCCTCCTCCTTTTTTCTTTTTCCTGAGATGGGCATGTTACTACTTTGCCTATACTAATCTCAAATTCCTCTCAGGTGGTCCTCCTGCCTCAGCCTCTTTAGTAGCTGGAGTGACAGATATAGACTGTCACGCCTGGCCTGAGTCTCTTCCCTAACTCTGGATTGAGCCTTCAATTTTATTTTTTCTCTCCTGTCTTTCCATCTCTTTGGCTTTCCGTTCTACTTTTCTTTTAAAATTTTAAGTTTACCTTTTAAGTCTTTCTGTTGAACTTCCTCTGCTTTTATCTTTAGCTTTCTCCAGACAGGCGCCCACCAATCTCTTCTTGGTGGGACACAAACAAGTTATGTTAATAAACTACTCACCTGCGCCAGGGAAGTTTGCTGGAGTCTGAATATGGAACTTGGTTTAATGCTTTGCATTCAGATTGTAGCTCATTCCTGCCCTCCTCCTGTTCTGGAGCCTCCCTCCCTCTCTCCCTCCCATCATCTTTTCTCTTCTTCCTCCATCTCTCCATCCCTCTTTCCCCCTTTTCCCTCTCTCTTTATCATTTTGTTTATTGCGATGCTGGGGATTGAATCTAGGGCCTTTACACTAATCTATCTCCCCAGGCCTTTTTATGCTTTATTTTGAGACAGAGCTCACTAAGTCGCCCAGGCTGGCCTCACACTTGCGATCCTCCTGCCTCACTGCTTCCCGCTGCTGTGACTACAGGCGTGCACTACCGCACTAGCCTGTCATTTCTTAAGAAAGCTCCAGTGTGCCAGAGAGGGAGCCAGCCAGTGGCCAGCTGGCCTCTCAGGGCGAGGGGCGAGCCAAGGGCTAGCAGCTCCCTTCTCTCACCCCTCTGTGCCTTGCACCCAGGCAAGTCTGTTCTGCCCTGCTGCCCGGTCTTAGACTTGTCTCTTGCCACCCCTCCCTAGCCCTGCAGGTGTCTGAGTCTGTTCTCGCGCCCTGTACATCCCTCTTCCTTCAACTGCCTTCCATTTCCTGAGCCAGTTCTCAGAAACATTCTTGTACCATCTATTCACCATTTTCTTTGCCTCGTGCTCCTTCTGAACTGGTGTGCAGTTAGTGGTTTGGTTCTTTTGTGCTCCGGCTGATCGCTCTGGTAGCTAGGTCCAGTGGCAGGGCAGAGAGGAACGAGCTGGGAGTCAAGAGAGCCAAACCTACAGTGACTGAAAGGATGCGGCTAAGCAGCTGTCAAAGGGGGTTGTGGATTCCAGCTTCCTTCAGGAGAGGCAGCAGGATCACTGTGCAGGGGGGGATCTCTCTCTCTCTATGTAAAAAGTTTAAGGAGTCTGTGGGATATCCATGCCCACTTTGCTGGAGATGAGCTGCTCATGGGTCCCTAGGGCAGGTTGTGTTGGGCTGAAGTCTTGGCAGAGCACACACTGAACAGCAGTTAGTCAAAGGCAGCACTGTAGGAAGCCGGGAATTCAGGGAAGGCATCAAACAGGAGCTAGGAAAGGAGGGGAGGGGCCAGGGGAGCAGATTGGGCCCTTCCATGGAAGGAGAAAGGAGAAGAGGTGCATTTACTTCTCCTGAACACGCTCAGGAGGGGGAGCCCTGCCTGCTCAAAGCTGGCCAAAGCGCTGCCAGGCCTGGAGGGAAGGCCCCAGCCTTGGGGGTCTCGCCCAGGTGTGGACATGCCCATAAGAGGTCCTGAGCTGATGAGCCCAGGTGGGGTTCCTTCTGGGCAAGCTGGAGGCTGGCACCGTCATGTCTCCTCTGGGAGCTTCTGCTTTAAGTGGTACCCGCTGTGTCAGGGCCCTAGAAGAGAAGCTGGAGCATGCAGGTCACAGATACAGAACAGACCTCACTACAGATGGCTGTTCTGTTCCTAGCCCGATAGCAGCCAGAAGAGAGTTAATAATGCTCTGGAAAAACCTACCAAAATAGCTCAAGTGACCAGTTCTTCTTTTTTGTTCAGTGTTCTCAGCCTGGACACCAGGCCTTCCCGTGACTGGCTTGTGGTCGGCGGTCTGGTGTTTCCCTTTTTGGTGGTGCTTCCTATCTCAGCCCAGATAAGCTCTGCTGCTCAGCTGTCCCGTGTCCCCCCACCACCACCCCCCCTGCTTGCTCAGTTGGCAGCAGGGCAGTGTGCGCAGAGTCAGCCCAGGAACCCCAGTTCTCCAACTGAGGCTGGGGGTGAGGGGTGCAGCTGGTGGGAGAGAGGTGGGATGAAGCCCCGGGGTTTGTATACCCACCCTCCCTGCCCTGCCTCCTCTTCCCTGCTTTACATCAGGATACTTGCCACATATCTGTTTTTTCAGAATAACTGAAGATTATTTAGATCCACCTGGGTAACCGCGTGTGCATGTGTGTGTACATGAATGTGTGTGTATGTGTGTTGTGTGTGTGTTTGAATCCTTTAGGAAAGAGAAAGCTGCAAGTGACTTCGGCATGGCTCTGCGTGGCATTTGCTAACCTGACAGGCTGAAATTCTACTGTTATGAAGTAGCTTTCAAACAGGAAGTGGTTTTCCAGAAATGTTCTTTCCTGACAGAATGGGTTTGTGGAAGGGCAGCTCAGGGCTCTGTGGAGGTCTGGGTCTTTGACAGACACGCAGTTATAAAACGCTGTTTCCTCTGCGCCTCGCTGATGGACCCCAGACGTGTCCCTGGAACAGCCATATTTATCTTAAGAGGCTCCGGCGTCTCTTGAGTTTGACATCAATTAATTGTTCACGTTGATAGTCAGGACAGGACCCACGCCTGAGCTGGGGTAATGGCCCCACCTGAACAGGTTCCCGCAGGTACCGGGGAGGCTTGCTTTCCCAGGGGAATGTGGTCAGACCTCAGCTTCATGTGCCTTTTGTCATCAATCTGTTTTCCAGCACCAGTTATCAAAGCCTTCTGGTGGCTTCTATAAAGTCCAGAATATTTGTAGCACTCAGGCGCTCCTAAACCTGGCATGTTTGGCACCCCAGGGAGCTCTCTAGAGAGAAAGGCAGTTTTCCAGAACTTGTAAGCCCTGTCACACCATACCCTGCTACCCTCCACAGCTGTAGGGAGGCATTTGAAAGGATTTCTCATCTGGCTGCCTCTATAGGGTAAGCTGGCGCCCTAGACCTGCCATTTAGGGAAGCAGCCCGTCTTTGCTGCAGGTGAGGCAAGCACACAGGAAGTCTCCTTTCTGTTCAAGCAAAGAGAACTGTCGGGAAGTCCTGTGGAGCGAGGTTACTGCCTCAAGGTGTTCTGAAGACAAACTACTTCCTGTGCAGCCCAGCTCCTTCCTGCCAAGGAGGCACTGCCTGGTTCTTCCTCCAGCCCCTGGTGACCGTGTTCTTTCTGTCTCTGGATTTGTATGTTCTGGATATCTCACTGAGTGTAGTCTTATAGTATTTGTCCTCTCGTGTCTGGTTTCTTTCACTTAGCAGAGTGGTTCCAAGATGGCTTTTGTTTGCAGCATGCATCAACGCTTCATTCCCTGTTAGAACCAAATAACATTCTCCTGAGCCCTCAGTTTGGGGACTCACAGGATGGACTTCAGTGGTGCCGGGTACTCACTCTGGGCCAGGCTCCTTTCTTTCTCATGATTTCTGCATGACTGGTGTAGCGGTCTTGTTACAAGACATGTGGCTGCACACACATGAGAGAGATGCAGGCTGGGGCTGGGGCTGGAGCCATGCCTGGGAGCTGAGCTCAGGAGTAGCATCTGGCACCTCTGAGGCTGTGGCTTCTTCTGGGCCAGGCAGGCGGAGCTGGGCTCAGGCTGGAAGGGCTGAGCTTGCAGATAACAGGCAGGTGCCTGTGTCTTTTCCAGATGCAGGAAAAGGCCAAGGAGATCTACATGACCTTTCTGTCCAATAAGGCTTCATCCCAAGTCAATGTGGAAGGGCAGTCGAGGCTCAATGAGAAGATCCTGGAAGAGCCGCATCCTCTGATGTTCCAGAAGCTCCAGGACCAGGTAACCTGACTTCCCTGCCTACACCTTTACCTGAAAACCTACATCCATTCAAAGCCCGAAAATATTGAAGGAAACACCAGCCTTAAGTATGTGGAAACCAGCTCCCCAGCTGGGCAGGCCCTGGTTGGTGGAAGGGCAGGGCTTAGAACCCGAGGCTCAAGACGCGAGCCGTGGGTCGGTCACTCCCTCGGGCCTGTTTCCTCTCGGTCTGCACACCAACGGTGTTATCCAGCCATTTTCTCTGCCTCGTGACTCAGATGGGAAGGGAGGCCCGGGCTCTTTGAGGAACTCACACTGGAGAAGCAACATGTGACAGTTGCTGAAGGTAGGCACTGAAAAGTCTGGAAAAGAGCACAGGGACTTCAGGTGGCCTACAAGTGGAGCTGTTACTGCGCGAATACCCAAATACCTCCCCTCCTGCTGGTGGGACCTAAGCTAGTTTATAATGAGGTCCCTGCGTCACAGTGACAAAGTTGTCATGTGGCAGCATATTCCACTTAAAAGAGGAAAAAAGTAGGTTTAAAACATGGACCTTTAAGGGACAAACGTTAGTTTTCTGGCCAGTTTTCTTGTGAAGAGTGCAAGTGTAATTGCCAAAGGGGTTAAGTTTTTTTAGACTTGAATTTACATGATATTCATATTATGCTTTCCTTTTATGAAGCATTGTATCCACATTTTAAAAGATAAGAGCGTGCAGACGCATTTCGCGTTTCTGCTGGTTCTGTTCTTATTGAGGAAGCAAGGGTCTTATTTGGCAACATAGGAGACAAGCTTTCAGCTAAACTCGGCTAATCTTGAGGCAGCAGGAATTACCTGGAGGGTGCTGGCTCCACTCCCAGGGCTAACCAACCATTCAATACTGTGGTTCCCTGTCATACTGAGACTGCATCCCTAACAGATTCCCAGCAGATGCCGAGACCGCGGGTCTGAGGCTACAGCTGAGAACTGTGGGTTCTGTGTGTCGGCTGCTGTTTTTGATCATCTGCTATATTCATGAGCCTGGAGAACATCCTAGCATCTAAGAGACTGCATCTTTGCTCACCATCAGGTAGAAAGCCAGTGCACAGATAGTAACCATAAATATATGCAGTAATGGTAGATGTTTTCCAGTTGACACAGTAGCAAGTACAAACTCCACAGAGAGTGAATCAAATGTGGCAATGGGAGGAGCTCCAGCTCAAATGGCAGACTCCTGGTGGGGGTGGTGTTGAGCCAGTGAGAAGGATGCTGTGGACGTGGTTTGCAGAGGGAAGGGGAAGGGCAGTGAAGAGGCAGCTATTGTGGCTGCGTGCACTGGGCAGAGTCGCCCCACCAGAGTCGCCTTCTGTCTCCGTCTCTCCTTCTGTCTTTGGACTGGGCATTGAACCAGAGCCTTCACACTGAGCTGCAGCCCCAGACTTTTATTTTGTCACAGGCTCTTGCTGAATCACTGAATTGCCTGGCCTGGGTTCAAACTCATGACTCTCCTGCTTTAGCCCCTTCAGTTTATAGTAACATTGTTTTTGAATGAAAATTTATATTTGTTTTGGTTTATTATAATACCAGAGGTTGAATCCAGGGCCTTATGCAGACCAAGAAACTGCTCTACCACTGACGTAGACCCCCAGATGGCTCCTTTCGAAAAATTTTTGAGGCCGGGTGAGTGAGACATGCCTATAATCCCAGAAGTGAGGAAGCCGAGGCAGGGGCATCTCCATGAGTTTAGAATAAGCTTGAGCTACATATTGAAACCTTGTCTCAAAAAAATAAAAAAGGGGCCGGCGAGATGGTTCAGTGGTCTAAAGCGCCTGCTTAGGAGGACTCAGGCAATTGCGGGGACTGCAGTTCGATCCCCGGCACCACATGCTGCGCCAGCGCCACCACCAGGGCAGGCTGAGCCAGCCACAAAATGAATAAATAAAGAAACAAACAAACACAACAAGCAAACAAATAAATAAATAAAATTTAAAAAAAAAAGAAAAAAATTTTTTTAAGAAAGGATCTCTTGATAAATAACTTGGGCTAGCTTGACTTTCTGACCCTTCTGTTACAGATTCTGAATAGGTGGGATTATAGGTATTTACCACATGCCTGGCTGAAAATATTTTCAAAATAATTTATCTACCAGAATGCAAAGGTCATACATGCCCAACAAAGAAATGTGAAAATTAAAACATATTGAGAGGAAATGCCCATGTGTTTCTGTACCTGGAGACATCCACCAAGTAACATGCGGTCCCTAGATTTTCTTTTCTTTTCTATGGATGCGCAGTGCACACATATACGTCAGATGCGGACTGATGCAGCCCAGTGATAATCATATTATCATCAATGTAGCACAGGAAACCCAGTGTCACATGTGGCCCCGTGGGCTGCCACATTGCTGGAAGGCAGGATTGACTTTGAGACCATCACTGTGTGATTTGTATCCTTAGGGACTGGCTCCAGGATACCCCAGGGTACCAAAGTCCCTTACACCAACGGCATCATATTTACATATAATGCATGCGCATCCTCCTGTATGCACTATAAATTGCCTTCAGATCACATATACTACGAAGTAAACACTATATAAATTATACTGTTTTTGTTCATTTGTTTTTTGTCTTTTTGAGACAGGGTTTCCGTATGCAGTTCAGGCTGGCTTTGAGCTCACTTTTGTAGCCCAGGTTGGTCTCAAACTCCCACTGATCCTCCTGCCTCAGCCTCCCAGGTGCTGGGATTACAGGAGTGCGCTACCATGCCCGGCACCCTATTGTTGTATTTTTTAAGGAATAATGACAAGAAAGAAAAGCCTTCTGTGTTCAGTAGATCTGCAACATTATCTGCCTGTGTTCAGCTTCCCAAGCACTGGGATTACTAGCTTGCGCCACCCTGCCCACTCTTAATCACCCTCTCAGCATGCCCAGGATCAAATCCCAAACCCGGGCCACTGCATCTGTCTAAGAAGGTTTTTTTTTTTTTTTTTTTTTTTGGCTGGCTCAGGCTATCTTAAGGGTGGTTCTAGTGTAGCATGTGGAGCTGGGGATCAAACCACAGTCCTCTGTGCCTGACTGGGTTTGCCCAAGCAGGCGCTTTAAACAAGTGAGCTAACCCGCAAGCCCTCCTGCAATTTTTATTTCTCAGGATATATTTTTTTAAATTTTTTTAAAAAATCTTTGTTTGATGCAGAGTCTCACTATGCAGCTTAGACTTGTAGTGATCCTCCTGTCTCAGCCTCCCCAGCACTGGGATTACTGGCATGCACCACCACGCCTGGTTTCTGTGATAAGCCAGGCATACCTGGCATTCCAGGGCTGGCACTGCATGTGGTACTGGGGATTGAACTTGGGTCCTTGCACTTGCCAGGCAGGCACATAGACCACAGAGCTATCTCCTCAACTCCCTCTTGAGGTATTTTCAATCCACATTTGACTGCATCCATGGATGCAGAGGCAGCCTGCATTTGGAGTGTAAGCCAATTGCAGAGTCCCAGGGAAGGACCCCGGGCTCCATTTGACTTTGGAAAACTTGGCCTTCAGGGTCGGTAGCTGTCCAAGTGCATGGCTATGCTGTCCTGCGTGCTTCTCCATTCCCAGAAGACTCCTGGGAGGGCTCTGTTTTCCTAAGTGAAGGAGAAGGGGAAAATGACTAGAAACACAAAACTTCCACCAGCTTTAAAAGCAACCAGCACGGTTGCAGCTGTGCTGAGCACCCACTTGCCTGAGTGGGCTGCGTTCTGTGTGCATATCTGGCACCTTTGGCCAGGACAGCTTCAGGTAGCCCCAGCTCTCACCATGGTGTGGCAGGCAGCACTGACTTTAGTTGGAACCAAAGGAAGGGAAAATCCTCCCAGAGCCTCAGGGGTAAGCCTCCCTGAGATGGGGTGAGCCAATGCCCACGGGTCCTGCTTAACCACGAGCTTGGTGGTTTCCCTTCAGGTCTGATTAGCTTCTGGTTTTCACACAGTTCTGATAGGTTCTGGTTCTTTTGTTTAGAGCAGATTTGAATTACCGGTAGAGGTGGTGGGTGATGGGTGGCCAGAAGTGATCACCAACAGCCAGGGAGGAGATGGAAAATGAAAGTAAACAAAACCACAGCGCAGTGGTCTGGAGCCAGAGCCTGTGCCCCACACACCCTGGGGCGTCCCTGCGTTACACAGTGATGACATGATCTGTGAACCTAATACCCCAAACCAGCCAACACCGTGTACTTGGTTGTCAGTGTAGAATGTATGTGGGGAATGTGCTGTATGTTTTAATAAACACTCCACCAAAAGCAGCATCTTAAAGAGACGTGTAAGAGTTTAAAACAGTTACATCAGAGAAGAGAGCCTGCCGGACATGGTGGTGCATGCCTGTGATTGCAGTGCTCAGGAGGCTGAGGCAGGAGGGTTGGTGTCAGTTTGAGGCCAGCCTAGACTACATGACCAGTGAATTCAAGGTCAGCCTGAACTGCATGGAAGGGTTGGGAATAGAGACCCTAATGTCCTAATGGTGTGCGCAGCGAGGAAGTCAGGTCCTGTCCGTCTCTGGGGACAAAGACACTGGAAGGAAGCACAGTAGTTAAGAGGTGGGCTGGGTGACTAAGAAGGGCTGCTATGCATCTGCTGGTCAAGGAGGCTCCCTGGAGCAGCCACTGATGCCTGAAGGATGGGGGGCCTGGATGAGAAGACCCACGAAACAAGAACTTCCTGGGGCCCAAGGCCCCCAAGCGAGAAGCAGCAGAGTGTCGGGGAGGTCAGTGTGCTGAGTATCTTAATTATTTCAGTTACTGAGACAAAATTCCTAACACTCAAAGTTAAAAGAGGAAAAGTTTATTTTGGCTCCTGATTTGTAGAGTTTTCAGTCATAATCAGCTAACCCCAAGGGAAAGTGGCGTAGGAGAGGGCGTCACAGAGGAGAAACTGTTTACTGTGGGCAGAGAGCAGCAGAAGCAGCAAGTGGCAAGCCCTCTTTCAGCCCCTCATGCTTTATCCAGGTTACCACCTATGAGGCAGGCAGCGCTCACACCCAGGGTGGGCCTTCCCGTTACCACACCCAGAACTATCCCAAACCAATTAGTGGACTTAATTTAGTAGTCTCACACCCTTAACCCTGCGTCACATGCTTCATCCAGCATCACACTCCCTGAATCCAGCCACCTCTGAAAAGCCCTCCTGAGGCTTTGGGAGGAGTCTAGACTCCAGTCATCTTGTTGAGCTTAGCCAGTGATAACACTAGAAATTCGACTGGGTAGGCCCTTGGGGCTGTGGTACCCGTTTAAAGGATTTGGAACCCTAGCTGGCTATAGGGTGGGCCAGTTGAGCTAAGAAAGTTTGATCTTCTTGAAAGCTGGGCCCCTTGGCTCTGGGGTACAGCCCTGGGTGTCCTGTGCCCCCGCCATCTGGACAGGAGTACAGACGGCTCCGTGCAGAACCATCTCTGTTGCTGGGAAGTTATCTATGAGCCTAGAGGTCTGACCATGGCTCATCATTTGCATTCAGAGGGCCAGGGCCTGAGCCCTGTGCCCCCATCCCCACCACTTCCTTGACACTGGGCGCAGATTCAGTGTGTCAGGTTGGGTCTCAGAACCAGGACAGGGTGGTGAGGTCTCACAGTCTAGACCTGCCTCCGTCTAACCCTAGCCACTACCTGTTGCTTTGAGTGGGTTCTATGTCCCCTTCAGCAATCTAGGGCTTTCAGCAGATATCAGTGTGGCTCTGAGCTATTCTACAAAGCGACCAACTCTTTGTTCAATGCCTCAATGTCATATCCCTGGAGTTTGGTTTTGATATCATGGACTCCAGGAAAGAGTGAACAGCCTGCCTCACACATGCAACAGTGGGCACACAGCTCTGGGGGTTGCAGGTCACCTCTTGCAGTGGGTCTCTGTGACTCCACTTTTGCCCAGCCTCTTTCTAGAGTACTGATCCCACTCTGGTGCATTGTCCCCTTCTGGCAGGTTTGTCTCCCCACCAGGGCTGCTCTCCAGGGTGACAGCATCTTCTGTGTGACTTACTCTGTGCAGCAGGGCAAGGGCTGATGTGAGATGTTTTGTCTTTTCACTGCTGTCTGCCAGCTGCCCTCAGACCTGTGCACATTCTTTCTCCGTTTCAGAAGAAGGAGAGGTGGTCTGCATCTCGGGGTGGCCACCTGCCTGTCTCTGCATCGTCTGTGGAGTCTCCATGATGTCTCAAGGGCTGCAGAGAGAAGGGCATCTTCTTCCTTCCCCCTTCCTGCCTATTCATGTGGGCAGGAAATCGGGTCTGTAGTCTAGGTGTGCAGGAAGGACACACTAAACAGCAACTAAGAGGTAGCAGTGCTTGCCGCCTGTCTGACTCTCAAACCTAATGCTTGAAGCAAATATAAAATCCCACTAACAAAATCTCTGCACTGAAGGATTCCTTTTTTTGTTCTCTCCTTGCACATGTTCAAATAACCTGATGGGATATTTTGAAAAGACAGGAGATACATGTTTTGTTCAGATCTTTTAGTGTATTTGTCTTCTTAGAGGTGTTAAAATATTTATTAGGTTTGAAATACATGAATCAGGGCTCGATGAAATGTTGAGCTATCCATTTTCTCTGTGGATGTGTGTGCCTCTTCAGTGGAGCCCTTTCCTGGCACGTCCCTGGTGAACAGTCTGAGGTGGGAGGGCCGTGTGGCCAGGCATCCTTGCAGGACGGTGAAGCCGGATCAGTCGCTGCACCTGTGAGCTTTGCAGGCGGCAGATCATGGCCTGTGTTGGAAGACTCATGGTACAGAGCCCTGCGTGCGCTCTTTCGTTTTCCTTAGTCCCTCCTCTGGCAGCCTCCAAGACTGAATCCCAAGGCAGCAGTGCTTGACAGTTTACAGTGCAGGCATTCAGCTCACAGGTGTCCTGGCCGCCAGAGCTCAGAACCTTGCAAAGCCATGGCTGTGTTGGCCAACAGAGAAAATTCAGACTGCAGCCCAGCTGCCAGCTCGAGTTTTCTGCCTCGTCAGCTGCCTGTTGCAGACCATTTGCCTGCTTAGAATCTGCTCCAGTGCTCTCTGCCTACCTGAGCCTCCTCCTCGCCCCAAATCTGTCCCAACATTGTCTTGCTCCTCCCTGAAGACAACCCAAGGAATCTGAGCATATTGTTTAGGTGGCAGTCCTGGTCCTTCTGGGTGAGGCCAGCTCCCCCAGGGGAGAACCGTGGCCTTCTAGCTCAGTTTGTGTGCTACAGCTCACTCCGCTCTCTGCTTCCGTCTTCATCTGGTCGCCTCTCCCACTGTGTCTGTGTCCTCTTCTCTTTCGAAAAAGATGCTACTCCTTAGTGTGGGACCATCTTGAATACAAGGTGATTTCACCTTGACATCCTCGACTAACCTTATTTCCAAATAAAGTCACATTCTGGGGATCCCAAATAAAGTCACATTCTGAGGATCCAGGTAGACATAATTTGGGAAGTTGAGAGGGGACATGATTCAACCCACTACTGACCTGTAGGGACATTTATTTCCTTCGCATACACACAGACACAACCTTGAACATTCTTGGGACCATTGTTTTTAGAATTAGTGCATTCTTTATAGGTAGTATTCAATCATTTAACATTCACAGAAGTTTTCATTTATAGCGACTACATGTTCTGCTACACAAACAGCAGTGAGGCCTGGTGGTTAGGGTGTGGGCTTGAGAGTTAGCCTGCCAGGGTTGGCATCCCACCGGGCCTTGCTGTGGGTTGAGTTTTACCCCATCCACCCTCTAATGTATATGTTGAAGTCCTGAACCCCAGCACTTAAGAATATGACGATGGGGCCTGGGGATGTAGCCCAGCAGTATGGTGTCTGCCCAGCAGGTACAGAGTTCTGGGTGTGATTCCCATCACATACAAAGAGAGAGAGAGAGAGAGAGAGAGAGAGAGAGAGAGAGAGAGAGAGAGAATCAGAGACAGGCACAGAGAGACAGAGACAGAAAGACGGAGAGAGACACAGAGAAACAGAGAGAGAGAGAATATGACTATTTGGAGCTATGTTCTTAAAGTTAAATGAGATAACCCATTGGGGTGGGCCCTAATCCAGTTTGACCAGTGTCTTTATAAGAAAAAGAGATTAAAGTTGGAAATAATGGTATATGCCTATAATCCCAAAACTCAGGAGGCTGAGACGGGAAGATCACCATGAGTTTGAGGCTGGCCTGGACTACACTGTGAGACCCCGTCTCACCAGAAAAAGATTAAGGCACAGACCTGCACAGGGGGATGACCACAGGAGGACTTGGGGCAGAAGGCCATTGGCAAACCAGAGGGAGAGGTTCAGAAGAAATCAACTCTCTGGCACCTTTATCTTCTAGCCCCCAAACAGTATCTATGGGACTCATTATGGTGGCTAGAGCTGAACAGTGCATACCATCAAGCAACGCTCTGAGCCCCACGCCCCTGTTTGACCCTCTGTAACATCGGGGTCCTTGAGGGCACCCTAGAGTCACACGAGGGAATGCTGTGGTTGTGACTGGTCCGTGGCTACGTCGTGCAGCTTCTGGGTGGTTTCAGGTCACTCACAGAGAAGCACTTATCTGACCTCTGACGGCCGTTTGCCCTCAGGGAAGCCAGGGCGTTGTCGGTAGCTGCGTACATTGCTGTGGAGAGTTTCTGGGGAGCACTGTGCTCTGCAGTGGGGCTTTCTGCTGTACCTGCCCCCAGCCAGTCCCCGGGAGGCCCTTGGCAGGTGGCATGGGCAGCTGGTCTCGGGACCCTGTGTAGAGCTATTGGGCTGCTCACTGCCTAGAAGCTGAGGCTACTGGGAACTACAGTCTCTTCTTTTCTAAGCCTTCTGGCCCTGGTGGCCGCAGCTGCCTCTGGTGATGCTCTAGTGCCAGGATGGTGAGGCTGGAGGCTCCAGCCTGGACTTCTGGGCCCTCAGGACATTTCACACCTGCCCTGGCATGGAGTACCCCTTGTTAAATAGTTTGTAGCCCCCTCCCATTGGACTGGCACTCATGGAGGTGCAGTCTGCAGCCTCATGGGATCTCCTGGCAACCCAGTAGGGCCGGAGCACCACTCTCAGCCTCAGCAGCCCCCTCCTGCCCTGCCTCCCTCCTCTGGCCCTGGGTGCCTCCAGCGCAGTCCTCCTCTCCTTTGAAGTCTGAGCTTCAGAGCCACTGCAGGCAAACAGGATGTTCCTCTCCCACACAGAGAGACTGTAGATGAGGTGCCAGATGCGGGTCGCACCGCATCCTGCTCCGAGTGTTGGGTCCCCTTGGCTGTGGATCTTGGGGGGTGGTGGAGGGGTAGGGGGGTGGGAAGTGGAGGCACAGGCTGCATGCCAGGTGCAGCCTGCAAAGCTAGTTCTGTGTGTCATACTTTGAATGCTTGTTTTGCACTTTGAACTAAGCGGGCATTTAAAAGTTTGCTCCAGGAGCCCCTGTGCCTGGAAGGGCTGAGTGATGCAGGTGCCCAGGATGGTGATGACTGCTTATGCATTGGTGGGTGGGTGGCTGGGAGAGGACAGTGGCATCCCTGTCACTAGCCTCATTCCTGACCATAGCTGTTGGTTTTTCTTTAAATATATAATTTCCCCAAGCCTCAGCACATTATAATCACATCTAGGATTACAAGATTACTACAAAATATATAACTGCTGAAGAGAGCCTGGGCAAGTCTAGAAGGGCACCAGGGAGAAGGCAGGCACGAATGAACCCAGACATCCTAAAACTCTCCAGAGTCAGGGCTCTGCTTAGAGCAAAATGGCTTAGGGTTTGCTTCTCTTGAAGTTGCAGCTGTCTTGGGAAATGAAGGTGTAAAAGATGAGAGTTCTGGTTCTTTCCTGAGGCTCTTCCCATCCCCCAAGCAGATGTGCTGAGGCCTTAGAATCCATCAGATGTTTAATTTACAAAATTGTGTGTGTGTGTGTGTGTGTGTGTGTGTGTGCGTGCGTGTGCGCGCGCGCTAGAAGAGGATGGGTTTAAAAGATGTCAGGATTTTACCACCCACTTGACAACCCTGCCTGGCAGTGAGCGGCGTTCTGTCCACCTCTGGAACTTGCCACCTAGCTGAGCCTGCGTTGGTGCTGCGAGGGAAGGCACCTGGGCTCCGGAGTAGCTCTTCAGCCTGCAGAATGTCCTGCAAGCCAGAGACTTGGAGAGAGGGGTGGAAGGTGAGGAATTTCTCAAGACAAGATTATTTCCCCTGACAGCAGGGAAATGCCTTCCTTTTTGCTTCTCATTTTCCCTACTTGTGCTGTAGGGCGAAGAAAGAAGAGGCTGGTGGCACAGGACTGGGTGGCGTGCTGGGGTTGGGATCAGGGCTCACAAGGAGGCCCAGTGAAGTCCGAGGAGGCTGTGTGTGGGAGCAGCCCTGTGAGCACCTGCTGTGCCTCATGTGGGTTTCATGAGGACTTAGGCCTGGTCAGGGCCTCCTCAACACCAGTACAACCTAGAGCCCTTTCTCCTGAGAGACCCCTCCACTGTCTGGTTGAGCAGAGCCTTTCATTCTGCTACCAACTGATGTTTTCTCTAATTGAGACATGTGGAGGCAGCCTCTCCTTGCTGAGACCGTAGTGTTACTACCCCCACTCCCTCCCTTCAACAGCTGCTTTTGCTTCTTGCATGATAATCGGCTCGAGATCTTCAATGCCAGACTTACTGAGGGTCTTAACAATATTGGGATCATCTGATGATCCCAATAAAAGTGACCTTTTAACCCCTTGCCTGTAAAGATAAGTGATTTGTGTTTTGCTGCTTCCAGCCCTTAAAGTAACACAGCCCCACACAATCTATCCAGGTGCCACAGGGATTTTAAAGGAGCTCTTGATACAGGGATATGAGTCAGTGCTGCTGTGCATCTATACTTCTGTGGAAAATAAAAATGTGTCTTGCATGACGGTCTAAGCTGTGTATGCCATTGAGATCACTATGTCAGTCATTATGGAAGCATTCAGGAAGTCCACTTTGTCTAGAGCATGCTTTACTTTAGCGCTGTGTGTGTGTGTGTGTGTGTGTGTGTGTGTGTGTGTGTGTGTGTGATTTGTATCCTTTGGCACATGGTGGGTATTTAATAAATACTTGATAGGATGATTCATGATCTGAACTAGTTGAAGCCTTCAGATTCTTTTTCTTTCCTCCCTAGATCTTCAATCTCATGAAGTATGACAGCTATAGCCGTTTCTTAAAGTCTGACTTGTTTTTAAAACACAAGCGAACTGAGGAGGAGGAGGAGGAGGATCAGCCTGATGCTCAAACTTCAGCTAAACGAGCTTCCAGAATTTATAACACATGATCGCCTAAAGGCCAGGACTGCCGCCTTCGCAGAGCAGAGGGACTTATTCTCAGGACTGTGCAGGATTGTCATTGCTTTGTAATGTGCGAAGATGGAAATGTACAAAACCCCCTAGGGGGATCTGTGTGTTTTATTAACCGCTTGGCCAGTAAGTTTTGCATGATGACTAATCTTACATAAAAAGAAAATTAGCTTTGAAATTTCAGTTCACAAATTCAGATTCCTTCAACACTGGACACTGGGTGCATTTGACAGCTTGATTAAACTTTATGTGAGGCCACGAGGTGACACATACAGCCACATCTCCCTTCTACATCTTGGCTCTGGCTCTCTGGTCAGGGAGGTGTGTGTCCCCAAATTCCTTTGGCAAATTAACTCAAGCATGAGTTGACCTGAGAAACTCAAGCTGCAGGAGGCTGCTGTTTGACAGCCTTTTGGCTTAATTACTTATCAAGAGCAAGTTCAGTGCTGGAAAAAGAAAATGAGTCACTGACAACTCCTAAAGATTTGGGACGCTGACGTGTGAGGATCATTATTTCTTGTCTGTATGTGCGCTAGTCCTAGTTTTTCCCACCATCTGTGAGATTTCATGCAGTACAGATAAACAGCCGATCTTGACAGAAACAAGACCTCAGCTCAGGAGAGAAGACAGTGGGGCACTGTTCCGGGTGTCTGTGCAGCTCCAGGTGGTATCAGACAGGACTGCAGCGCATGGTGTGTGCTGATGATGGAGTTGGCGGGGGTGTTCCCCACACCTCGCCTGTCCGAGGGTGACCTTTTCTCCTTGCTTCAGAAGAGGCTGCCGGTGGCGCATGCTGGCCCAGTGGTCCCAACTAGAGCAGGTAACTCCTCTTTTAAATAGAGCCAGCCGGGGCCCACGTCAGGCTCAACTCCCTTCAACTGCTGTCCCCGCTCTCCATAGATCTGGATGCTGCCGTCAGACCTTCTGAGCACGTTTGCTAAGCCGTAGGTGGTGATTTGTACACATAGAGCAACCAGCATTGTCACAGATGGCTCCAGACCTGGACTTCCCCATTCATAAAACTCCCTGATGTTGAAGTGATTCTTTAATTTATCATTCAAACCAGGACACTTTCAAGAGCAAAGGGGAAGGTTGGGCATGGTGACTCATGCCTATAATCCCAGCACTCAGAAGGCTGAGCTGGAGGATTGCTGTGAGTTTGAGGCTATGCTGATCTGTGTGAGACCCTGTGTCAAAAAACGGAGGGGGAAAGAGAGAGAGAGACACACACACACACACACACACACACACACACACACACGTAGAGCTCTAATGATACTGGAACGATGTTTACTATAAATCATTAACTGGTTCGCATAGTCTTGTGAAACCTCTTGGGAGTCCTCTATATTCCCTAGCCTGATTGCCAATGTGCTGTGGTCCAGTGCTTCATCTTGGGCCTGGAGAAGGGATGGCCTTTGGTGACCATTGGCTGCTGCAAGCTTGGTAGCCAACAGAGCAGCCATCAGGAGCAGCAAGCACGGCGTTTTCTGCTCTCCTCGGGCACTTCCCAGCCAGGCCTTCTGCATCTGTCTTCTCCATCCAAATCCCTGGGACCAGTGATGTTGAGAAGGATGCCCCAGGATGCCAGCAGCAGAAAAATACAGTCCTTGCCCAGCAAATTAGATTGACGCATTTTAAAGAGTAAAAGTGAAAAGCAACACGGCCTTTCGCTTGATTGGGTGGAAATGAGCAGGGGAGACTGCAGGGAATGAGGGTGAGGGCCAGCTCCCTGGGGAGAGCCTGACCTGGGCAGAGACTGGGGAGCTGAAGGCTTCCTCTGACCTTTCCCCTTTCACTACTGGGTTCAGAGACCTCTTTAGATAACAATCTCTTTATAAGGCCCCAGATGAAGGAACTAGTGTTAGAAGAGTGTCTACCAGAAGATGACAGCCCTGCCCTGCAGGCTGTTTCTGGCCACCTGCTTCCGCCCCACCTGCAGTGCCAGGCATATACACAATTCAGTGCTGTGGAGGAGCTGCAAAAGAGAGACTGAAGCGTAGGGGATCGTGCAGCCCAGTAAATGCCCCTGTCCAGTCCTTCACTTACAGCTACATGTCTGTCTGTCCATCTGTTCACTTCTGTACCCATCCACCTACTAATTAGCATTTAAATTCTGTCTGTAGTGTACTAGGAGTTGTGTGAGATACCAGGGTGTGTGTGTGTGTGTGTGTGTGTGTGTGCATAAAATAGCCATGATGATTCATGCCCTAGTGGAATTTATAGGTGCCTTAAAATTGTAGGTTTTATTCTTACTCAAGTCTTAACAAGGCCAACAGGTTGGGGATAATTCCACTGCATAGTTTTCTCCTCAGTTCCTGAAAAAAGGGGCACACGGCACTATGTGAGGCCATGTGGGGACGCACAGGGGGCTGAACAAGAGGGAAAGGTGGGAGCAGCCTTTGTTGTGGTTTCCTTGGCAAGTGACATCAGCAGGCTGAGGAAGAGTTAGTTTGCAGGATTTTGCTGGACTCTGGAATATAAAACCCATCCTTGGTGGTGACTGACCTGGGCCAAGGGTGGTGACAGAGGCAGGCACATAGTGGTGCAGAGGGTAAGAGTGGTCAAAGAGGTGTGCAAAGCTTAGATGCTCTGCTCTGCATGTGACGGGCATGCTGCGGGTGTTTGCCCTCTAGGAACAAGCCTGGGGTCATCAAGGCTGTGGATGTCCAGGCAGCAGAGTAAGGCACGCACATACAGTGCTGGGCAAGCGCTCCACCCAAGAGCCACACCCGCAGCCCTAGTGCCAGAGTTTTAAATCTTGCAAGACAAATGCCTTAAGCAGAATGCCATCCCTCTCTGGCCTGTCTTTGCCAATCACAACTACTGCCTCCATCAGCCTGAAGTAGCCAGAATGGTCACTGCCCCTTGCCCCGTATGGCAGGCTAGGAGACTGCTTCTGAGGGGGGATTATAGACAGCTGAGTTAGGTAGAAATATGGTAGGTAATTGGGTAGAGCTGGGCCCTCCAGAGAGTCCAGACAAAAGGTGGAAACAACTGTGGTTTGAGATGCATCGATTTGGAGGCCAGACCTCAATAGAACAGAAGGACCAGGCCTACCTACTCCCCAAGGGATAAGTGACAGCACCCAGGGTAATACAATCTAGCTGGGTAGTGGTCACCTCAGTGGGCAACTAAGCCCCCTGGACCCATCACCTATCTAAAAAGTTCGTTGTTCTTCCCATGCCCACTTGCTATGAGACCTGCTTCCCCATTGCATCAGTGTTACGTAGGTGGCTACACTTATAATCTTATTGGTTGAACACAAGCTGTAACCCACCTTGTACCCACATGATTGAGCTCCAAAAAACTTCCTCTGAAAAGTGGTGTCTGTGGGCAACCTACTGGGTTTCCCCTTGTGCCCTCCCTCAATAAATATTTCCTACTCTTAACCTCCATTGCTTCTAGAATTCATTCTTCAATTTTAGAGAACACAAGCTTGGTATCTCAGATATCTAACAAGTTGGGAGTTATAATATTTCCTTTGCATCATATTTGGAGGTTCTCACATCATTCCTGGTTGGCTGCAGGCCCCCCTCTTCCCTATCACATCACAGCAGGCCATTCCCATGTTGGTGTAACCAGAGAGCTGGTAGTTTGCACCCTGATCTCCACTTCCCATCTGCAGAGAGCACATGTGGGTGATGTGTTCCTCCACTGTAGTCACTCACTGTCCGTCCCAAGCTGCTCAGCTTCCTGCGAGTAGTGGTCTCTTTCCTCCCCACGGCCTACACTGTCCTGCCTTCTCTGCGGCAGAGTTCCCCTCTGAACTGTGAAGGGAACCGCTCACACTGGCAGAGCACCTTTATAGGTGCCTCTTTCCCCTCCTCGCATATATGAGGAAATTTTAGATGAGAACATTTGAGGCAAGAATCCCCGGATGGATGGTGTATTTAAGCACATCTCGTGTGTGCAGGGCAGGGCTGCAGCCCGCTCTGTCTCCATGGTCAGATCCCTTTTTGGTCTTTCTGCTTCTGGGATGGACCCTGGGAAGCCCAGCGTGAGATGGATGTTGAGCTTGGGGCAAGCATGCTCATGTACTCACAGGAGGGACAGTCCATGAACACCTATGGCGTCACAAGCCAGGCTGAATATAAGCACGGTAATGAAGAAAAGGATGGGGTATTAGCCTTTCCTTTAGGGAGCCAATGTGTCAGAGAATGACACAAGTTCTTCCCTAAAATGACTATGCCCTAGGAGATGGGCTCGTGGCACATGACCTCTCATGCTTCCAAAATGGATTTCTCTGCCTTCCTCCTAAATCTCATGAC
>PVKN010002383.1:0-42983 GCA_004027915.1 Capromys pilorides | reverse complement strand
AAAGAAAGAAAGAAAGAAAACAATGGGACAGGGGCCGGTGAGATGGTTCAGTGGTCTAAAGCGCCTGCTTAGGAGGGCTCAGGCAACTGCGGGGACTGCAGTTCGATCCCCGGCACCACATGCTGCGTCAGCGCCACCACCAGGGCAGGCTGAGCCAGCCACAAAATGAATAAATAAAGAAACAAACAAACACAACAAGCAAACAAATAAATAAATAAATAAAATTAAAAAAGAAAACAATGGGACAGCAGGGAAGATAGCTCAGGGGCCTGAACGCATACCTGGCAGGTGGAAGGTTCTAAGTTCCATCCCCGGTACCAAAAACAAAAACAAAAAAACGAAACAAAACAACAGATTTGACCATAAAAATAGATAATATAACAACTATTGTTAATTAGCTATTCCTGTCTTGAAAACCTGTAAGATATGTATTGTATGTTACCCTGCTTCTGTCTTTTTCTGTTTGTTTCTGCTTCTGTTTTTACTCTTCAAAATAAAATAAAATTGAATTAAAAGAAAAAAAAAGAAATGAAAACAGGGGGCCGAGTGTGTGTGGGCATTTATGTTACAGTGATCTCTGGAAAACTCAGGATCTACCACTCACGGGAAGAAAGATGACAGTTTAGACAAGGAACAGAGGAGGAGGCTGGGGCGTGGCTCTCTGGGGACCTATTCCTTACAGAGTTCTAGGATAGGCGTGCAGAACAGGCCAGAAAGAACCTAGCCACGAACTCTAGAAGGGGCCTCCAGCGCACCACACACCAGCAATACCACGTTTTTCTAGTAGCCAGGACTGTCCCAGAATAGCTCAGTTTCCTCTGCTGTGGAGAACTCAGGAAGAGAACCGACCACTCCGCGCTGAAGTCAGGATTACAATACTGGGCAGGAAATTGAGCAGGCCCTAAAAAATAAGGCGTGGGCATGGGGGCACACACCTGTAATCCCAGCACTCACAAGGCTGAGGCAGGAGGATCACAAGTTCCAACCTAGCATAGGTGATTTAGCAATTAGCCTGTTTCAGAATCTTAAAAAATATATATTTTTAAAAGGTTGGGGATGGAGTTTAGTGTTATTGTCCTTGGAGTCAATCCCCAGTACTGCAAGCAATACATATATACATACACACACACACACACACACACACACACACACACATACATGTTTTGGAGACAAGGTCTTGAGAGGTAATGCAGGCTGGCCTTGAACTCAGTACGTGGCCTGGGTTGGTCTTGAATTCATGGGAATCCTCTTGCCTCAGCCTCTTATGTGCTGGTGATACAGGGGAAAGAAATTCCCAACCTGCTAGATGTCCTAAACACTGAGTTTGTGTTCCTTAAAATCAAGAAATGACTTATAGGAACCACAGAGGTTAAGAGTAGGAAGAATTTATTGAAAGATGTTTGGTAAATAAATACATTTTTTTAAAAGACGTTTCAGTGGCTAATATCTATGGAATGTCTAAAATCAAGCCTTGTGGTTTACTCTCTGGAAAGCATCGGGCACCTCTGCACTATGACAAACGTGGGTCTTTTAGGCCTGGACTTTTACAGGGGTGCTATGCAGTACCTCAGTCTGCCCTGCCAGCTACCAGCCCCTCCTGAAGCATTCCGGCCCAGAAGAGAGCTGCTAGAGAGACTCCTGTCGGGGCTTTTGTGTCCACCGTGCTCCCTCCTGGAGGAGCCTCAGGGCTGCTATAAATGTTGACTGGTGGCCTCAGGAGACAACTGCCTCCCCCGCTAGGCAAAGCAGTGTTCTTTGTTCTAAGAGACACCTCCCAAGTACAAAGAACAGCCAGCCCCGAGCTTCAGGCTTAGATCCCACCGGTTTTCCAAACTTCAAGAGAAGATAGCATTTGTAGGTGTCTATCTTCCTTTAAAGTGCTGACACCCTGGACACACTGTGTGACGCCCTCTGTGGAGACTGACAAGGCATCAAGGGGGAGACCGCGGCCCTGGTGAATGCAATGCCTGGAGTCATCCTGTGGAATATCCATCCTTTCTCCCTCGTGCCGATCTGAATGAAGTTGCTCTAAAGCACCCCGTGTGCGTGGTGTGAACTGTGACACACCACTCCCCTTGTCGTGCTGCTGCTGAAGCCCCTCAGTGCCTCTGAACATACCCAGTGCCCAGCAAGGTGCTGTGATGGCGTAGGGTGGTAACAGGAACTCACTACTCACGGTTAGGTTTTATCCATTTCTGCCTCTAAATTCTTTCCCCTGGAAGGACTGCACAATGGTTTTCTGGGAAGCATAACACACAGTCTACCTCAGTCATACCTACCAGTCTTACCTCACAGTTGCCGTAGACCAGGAGGCTGTCCTGGCTGCATGGGTCTGGGCTGGGTTTCTCCTCAGGCTTGGGGGCCTACTTGAAAGCTCACATGACTTAAGAAATGATTGACTTGAAGTCCTGTAATTCATGGTGGATTCCTTGTCCAACACCTATGTGGAGATAAGAAACTAGCATCTTAAAGAAGTGAAGAACAACAAACAAGGCTTAGGGTGAGTTGTAATCTGTTACTTGGGGACTTCAGAAAACTAGGATTTAAAAAGGCGGTAATAGCTTATCCTGACTGATGTCTCCGCCCTTACTTGAGACATTGGTGATTATCTCCTCTCCTCCCTGTAATCCTTCTATTGTATGACCTAAATAAAAGGAACATGCTTCTGAGGTTCTGGGCTCACTTGAAAGAGACAGATCTCAGTGAGTGCTCTGAGCTACCTTCATTGGGTCTTCTCATTGTTTCTTTCCGCACCAACATGCAACCTACAACAGACCTACTTCCTGGAGGGGCAGGGGCTCCTTGGATAGGAAAGAGTTTGAAGGCCCAGGAGCTTTTGTTAGAAGTTAATGGAGAGACTTAGAGCCTCAAGCAAAAAAAAAAAGGCAAAGACAAAGAAACCAAGATAGGCAGGTACCAAATAGTGTGACCAACAGAGGCCCCTTCACATAATACTTAAGCCTATGCTATTTGTCTCTACTCCACACCCCCCCATCCCAGCTTCCACCAAACCACAGGAAAAGTCACAGACTGCCACCACCCTGAGAAGTCCAAGTGGAAGAGTGAGGACAGCCATGGAGTCAGTCAGATTCCCGTGGCTCCCTGGGAAGAAGGAACCCAGGGAATGGAACTGGAGAGAGGCACCAAGAGTCTTTCGCTTTCCTGAGCTATCTATCCTGTGTTCCCTTTTCTTCACCTTCAGATAAACCAATTTGTCTTAGTTTAAACTTGGCCTTAATTCTTTACTAAGGTTGGGAGTGCCAGGAACTGCGTTTTCCAGCAAAGCAGTGGTCACAGTTATGTACCCCGCCAGGCCTGGAGCTGGCAGTGGCCTTTCTGCCTCAGGCTCCCAGGTGCTGGGATTATAGGCACCACTGCACAGAGCACAGGGTCACACAATCCATCCTCACAATACGCCCTGGACATGTCTGTCATACTTTTGTTTTTCCTCTCATTTTAGTTATTAGTATGTTCACGACACAAAATTATTCATCCCTGAGAATTGGTTCCTATGCATACCACACCGTGCTCACTTTGTACTCCTTCCTCCCTACCACCATTTATTTTCAATAACTCCTCACCCATTTTCAGTTTGGTTGAGCCCGGCTCTGTTTACCAGCGTGAGCAACTTCAGCTCAGAGTCCTGCATCATTCACCTCTGTCAACTTATTTTTGTCTTGTTGAGACAGGGTCTCCCTATACAGTTCAGGCTGGCCTCGAGCTCACTTTTGCAGCCCAGGCTGGTCTCGAACTCACACCAATACTCCCTCCTACCTCAGCCTCCCAAGGGTTGGAATTACAGGCATGTGCAACCGCACCTGGCCACCTCTGTAAACTTCTAAGCTGGTCTGGTCTAGTCCATGGTTTAAATTGACTCAAATCTGCTTTTTGGAAAACTCAAGTACATGGATAGAGACTTGAATGAGAGAAGAGTGGGCGTGGCCAAGCAGAGAGGACTCGAGGACAACCCAGGCTGCAAGGAAGAGAAGCCCACAGCAGCACTTTCCAGGTATCGAGAGTGCGCATGCTCCCCGATAGGTCAGGGCTGATTTCCGGACGCCCACGATGCACTCTCGCGATAGAAAAGTTGAACCGCGCACGCGCGTGTCGGTGTTCCATCTTCTTCCAGCCCCGCCCACTCCCCCCACCCCCGTCCTCACGCCCACCTTGAACCGGCCGCGGCCTCGCGTGACGTCACGACGGCGTGCGTGTCCACGGCGGCTGCGCAGGGGGCGGGCCCGCGGCGCGGCGCCGGAGGAGGAAGTGGTGTGGTTGTTGCTCCCAGAGCTCGCCGCTGGCTCCGCGAGCGCGGAGTGGGGCTGCGGGTCCACCGCCGCGTCGTGCTTTCCGGCCCCTGCCCTCCATGTGTCCCGGCGCCGCCGCTTCCCTCCCTCGGGCCGCCGCCTCCTCAGGGTTCTATGGAAGTGATGGAAGGACCCCTCAACCTGGTGAGTGGCCTCGGAGCACGGTGTCTTCGCGGTGCCGTCGCCTCAGCCGGCGGTCGCGTCCCCGCCGCCCGCAGACCCCAGGGGTCAGCAGCGGCTTTGAGAGGGCCGGACGCGGAGGCCGGGACGCGGCCAGGCCGTAACCCTGCGGCGCCTCCGGGCAGCGCGCCCCAGACTTTGCCCTCCGCGGGCTGCCTGAGCCGGACGCTCCCGTCGCCGCCGCTCCGAGGCCGCGCGCCACGTAGCCACCTCCCCGAGGCGGGGTCGGGAGCCCGTCGGGTGGGAGTGGGGTGGGGTGTGGGGTCTGGGTCTGAGCCTCACCGCTCCGGAGAGATGAGGCAATAGCCTCCTCGACCCGGCTTTCCTGTACTCGCTCGTCGCTTGGGTTCACGTGCAGCAAGGTGCGTAGACCCTAGGAAGTTGGAGACGGGAAGTAAACAGGGCCGGTCCTGCCCACAACTCAGTTTAGTGACTTTAGGCGTCTTGGTGGTGGTTCTTAGAACAAGCACCACTGGTAGTCTAATCCCTTGTATTTTTAGGCAGTAAGAAGCAATTACTTGTAGGCTGGCCACTGCATCCTTTCGTTTCCTGGAAAGGGTATGAATTGTGCCTGCGAAATTTAAGATTATTCAAAGTTGCAGACGTGAATTGAGTCGCAGGTTGACCTTCAACTCTGGTGGCCCAGGCCAGCCAGCTGCGACCCTCATGTCTCAGCCTCCCGAATGCTGGGATTATAGGCGCGTGCCGTCACACCCGGCTTGGTCACGGGCTTTGCAGTCATTTAGGATGGTGAGATTCAAAAGCAGAGGAATGAGTAAAACCTGAGAGTATTGGTTCTTTCTATACGGAGAAGCAATAAAGCCTGGTTTAAGAGCGCAGATTGTGAAGCCGCATTGCTTGGGTTTGGATTCTGGTTTAGTCACTTAACAACTATATGACTTTGGGCGAGTTACTCGCCTCAGATTTGTGAGGATTAGAGTAAGTGAGGTGAAGCTTGTAATTACCTGCGCACCTGTAGACCCAGCAATCAGGAGGCTGAGGCAGGATTGTGAATTGGAGGCCTGCCTGGACTACCAAGACTGTCTCAAGAAAAAGAAAAGCAACAAAACGCCCAGTCTACCTGATATAGCTTACAATGTAAGAGTCAACTGTTACTGTAATTAAGCATAAGCTGTTAATGTAAAATCTCTCCATTTTTGGAGTGAAGATTGGCTCTGTTGCCCTTCTCTGAAAAGCAGCTTTAAAGTCTCACCTACAGCTGTGGCTCCAAATCACCTGTAGGGGTTTGGCTACTCTGTACAGCCACTCTCCCGCCTTGTTAGCTTGGCCCTGCCCCCACGTATGATTGGTTTACACTTGACAGTTGAACTACTTTAATGAGTTTTCCCCTTTGTTTTTAAGGTGACAGTTTGTAGTGAAACATCAGTGGCTCCCTTCTGAAACTTCGTGGAAACATTGTTAGGAAAGACCAGCCCTTGCAAAGTGGCCATTGGTTCCATTCCAGTTAGCTTCACTGTTTTTGGCTACAGGCTGCCATGCAGCCTCAGCCAGGGGCCTCACAGGTCTGGCCTCCCAGAAGACTGCAAGAGTGGCAGTGGTAGTCGAGCACCGAGTCAGCCATTTCTGTCATGTCTCTAGCTTAGGTGTGTATTGGAATGTAGCTGTGGAACTGAGATTGGTGTTTGTTTGTTTTATTTGTTCTGGTGCTGGGATGAAGCCCAGGGAGCACTGTGCTATGTGCTCACTCTGGTCCTCCTTTTTTATTTTTATTTTTAAGTCATTCATTTATTTAGTAAGTACAGGGTCTTGTTATGTGGTTTGGACTATAGTGATCCTCATGTCTTCACCCTTCCCAGTGCTGGGATTGCAGGTGTGCACCACCACGCCTGGTTTGGGTCTGGTACGGTGTTCCCAGGGTTCCAGGACCCACATAGCATGTGGTGCCAGGAATTGAACCTGGGTCATTGACCTTGCCAGGCAGGTACTTAGACCAGCAAGCTGTGCCGCGCCCCGCGCCCCATGCCCCCCCTCCTCAGTTGCCCAGGCTGGCCTGAAACCTTGCCGGTCTTTCTGCCTCATCCTTCCAAGCAATTAGGATTATGATGCTTCACCAGTGAAAAGATTCTCTTTTTGTTATCAGAGGACAAAGCACTCAGTATCTCTTTGGCTCAGAGAAATAGTTTACAATTATAATGCCTTTGAAAATCCCACTTGTATATATGTTTTTTTTTCTAAAAGCATAGTATAAAAAGAAAAACATACAGTAGTCCAAGTTCATTTTATGTAATAAAATCTTAGCCATTTTTATTATTGTCACTAGATTTATAATTCCGCATCATCAGAACATCCTTACAATTTAAAATTTTTTCCTACCTGAACTGAGAGAAATGAAGGAATTACTGGGCCAGTGATTCCGATACATGCATTTTGGATACACACACACCCCCAACATACACCCATTGAACCAGGACCTTTGCACTGAGCTACACCCCCACCCCACCCTTTTTTTTTTTTCAGTTTAAGACAGGATCTTGCTAAATCACTAAGCTGCCCCACCTGGGTTTGAACCTGTCATTCTCTTTGCCCCAACTCCTAGAGTGCTGGAATTGTGCCTGGACTCTGGTGATTTAATATGGAAAAATTCTAGTTTAGAAAGTTACTTAGTATATATTTAGGCGTTTCTTTCCATGCATTTAAATTTTGGCAAGGTGAGTTAGTAGGCAATGTCAAAACTGAAAATAAGATCATTTTCAGTTCTTTGGTTTGTGGCTGACAGTTTGGGAAGTGCAGTTGGGCCTTAGTTTACTCTTGTTCCGCCTGCTCAGATGTGTCGCAGAGGGTATGGTCCTGTAGTTCCTTGGCCTTGGTGTTCCTGTGTTGCAGTGTGCCTGGGCTTCCCTGAGAGGCCAGGCCCCCTCCTGGAGATGGGTGGCAAGGCTTCTAGCTGTCAGACAGGCTGTTCCTTCGGTCGCATGGGGGGGGCAGCATGCACTGGAACCTGTGAAATTGTGATGTGAATTATATTGGTGATGAAAGTCTTTGGATAAAAGCCAGCCGTTTTATTTTCCGCTTTTAAATTCTTATTGTATGTATGTATGTATGTATGTATGTATGGCTCAGCCTGCTCTGGGGGTGGGGCTGGCGCAGCATGTGGTACTGGGGATAGAACCCTGGTCCCTGAGGTTGCCTACACAAGTGCTCTAGACTGCTGAGGTATCTCACCAGCCCTTTCCTTTTTTAAAATAAAAGTTTTGCCTTCTTTCCTTCCGCCTCACCTCTCCTGGATTAGTCCCCTCCCCATCTGAACTTTTGAACTTTTAAAAGTTTACTTATTATTATTTTTTTAAATTTATGTATATGGTACAGGGTCTCACTATGCAGATTGGACTCAGCGATCCTCCTGTCTCAGCCTCTGCAGTGCTGGGGATTACAGGCATACCCCACCACACCCAGTCTTGGTGACTGGTTCAGCCTGCCCAGGGGGCTAGACTGGGGTGTGTAGTATGTGGTGCCCAGGATCAAACCCTGGTCCCTGCACTTGCCTTGCCTAAGCAGACGCTTAGTCCACTGAGGTATCTCACTGGCCCTAAACATTTTTTTAGCCTTTTTTTTGTGTGTGTGTGGCGGGACCGGGGTTCAAACTCACAGCTTTGCTCTTGCCAGGCAGGCACTTGTGCCATGGAGCTGTCTCCCCGACCCCTGGCACTAAACATTTCTTATTTATTTATTTGTTTGTTTGCTTGTTGTGTTTGTTTGTTTCTTTATTTATTCATTTTGTGGCTGGCTCAGCCTGCCCTGGTGGTGGCGCTGGCGCAGCATGTGGTGCCGGGGATCGAACTGCAGTCCCTGCAGTTGCCTGAGCCCTCCTAAGCAGGCGCTTTAGACCACTGAACCATCTCGCCGGCCCCAACATTTCTAAAGATCAGATTTTATCGATATGTTTCAGGTCTGCATAATGATCACATGCATAGAAAATCTGTACCTGTGCAGGGCACAGCTTGCTTTTTTTCTCCACTCCCCCACCCTCTCTTCAATCCCTCCTCTCCTCATTAACAGAAGTTTTGTTTCCATTCTTTTCTCTTTTTTGTTTTCTTTTCTCTTCCTTCCCTCCTCCCTTATTCAAAACCCTTCCCATTTGAACATTTTCTTCAAATTTCACGATACCCGTTACACACTTTGTTTCCTTCACACTTTGTTTCCTTTTTTTTTTGTATTTTAGGGAAGGGTCTACTGGGTGTTCAGGTTCTCACTACTAGATCAGACTCATTGCGATCTGCCTATTTACAGCCTCCCAAGAGCTGGGATTACAAGCGCGTGCCACCACGCCTCTCTCACACTGTTATTCACACTTTAGGTTTCTTGCACCAGAGACAGTTCAGTATTTATGTGTGAGTGTCCAATTTATTTCACCTTAAGTGTGTGTCCTCAAGGTGGCATCATTTATAGAGGAATGTCTCAAACTTATCCTTCTTTATGGCAGAGTAGTACTCCATTGTATAAAAACCATATCTTCTTTAGTCATTCACCAGTTAATGGGCATTTAGGCTGTGTTCAAGATTTCAGAGCCAGCTATTTTATTATCTAGAGACAGGATCTCACTATAGTTCAGGAAGGCAGTGAACTCACTGTGCAGCCCAGACCGGCCTGAAATTTGCAGCAGTCCTGCTGCCTCAGCCTCCAGATTACTGGGATCATGGACATGCATCACCACACTTGATTTAGTATTAGAATCTTTGGCCAGATATGATAACACATGCCTGTAGTCTTAGTACTTTGGAAAGCTGAGGTGGGAGGAGTGTGAGTTCAAGCCCAACCTGGGCAACTTTGCAAGACTGCGTCAAAATACTGTAAAAAAATAAAAAGGGCTGGGTGCAAAGGCCCTGGGTTCAGTCCTAGCACCATACACACAGACTGTGAGGTGTTTTTTAGTGCTAGTTGTGATCCACTCAGTTGGCTTAACTCTTTCCTGAGTTGCCCCTTGTAACGTGAAAGATGAGCATGAGGTCCTTACTGTCTTTGGGAGGTGAAAGACAGAAAGGTGAACAGGAGGTGGACAGAAGAAAAGCAGGCAGAGCTGCATGATGAGCTTGATCTTCAGAGTTAAAAAGAATCCCTTTTTAAAATAATGGGTGGGGGGGGGGCGGCGAGATGGTTCAGTGGTCTAAAGCGCCTGCTTAGGAGGGCTCAGGCAACTGCAGGGACTGCGGTTCGATCCCCGGCACCACAAGCTGCGCCAGCGCCGCCACCAGGGCAGGCTGAGCCAGCCACAAAATAAATAAATAAAGAAACAAACAAACACAACAAGCAAACAAGTAAATAAATAAATAAAATTAAAAAAAAAATAATGGGGGGGGTTGCGGGTGGTGGTGAAAATAGCTCAGCGATCTGAAGCGTCTGCTTGGGCAAGCTAGGCAACCACAGGGACCGCAGTTTGATCCCTGGCACCACGTGCTGTGCCAGCCCCACCCCCAGGGCAGGCTGAGCTGGCCATGACATACATACATACATACATACATACATACATACAGTTTGACAAAAAATAAATAACGCCGGGGTTCTCTGTGTTTGCGCACTCTTCCGTATACTTGCTTTGCTTTAGAGGATTGATGCTGGTGGTGTGGAGGTGCTGCCTGTCTGGTCTGCAGCAGACCCCAGCTGATTGGAAGGGATCAGCCCTCTGCCCCCCCCCCCCCCCAAGGCCTCCCTGGGAAGCAGAGTGCAGGGGGCTTCTGCTTGCTGTGTGGGGTTGTGTGTGTGATGGGCTTCCTGTCCTTAAGTACAGCTCTTCCCAGGGGTGCAGAAATTAATACATTGAAAGTGCTAATAAATGATAAAACACGTCGGACCTCTCCTCTTAAAGCAGTCAGATTGTAGAGGCAGAAAGGTTTTCCTCAGTGAGGCAGCGCTTGGTAACTTCGGAGTTGACAGCTGGTGGGGGGCTCCCCTCAGCCCAAGGCTGTTGGTGTGCTGGACTCAGGAGAGAGCTGGGGAGAGCAGGGTGCCTCAGTAGGCTTGGCTGCACCACTTCCTGGAAGTCCTGTTTGCCCCGCCCGGCAAGCCTGTGAGTATCCCAGCAGCTGAAGCTTCATTGAAGTCCTCTTCGGCCCCAGTGTGAATGTTTGCAGGATGGGGTTCCTTAGGTGTCCAGAGAATGAGGCAATGGAGAAAATGGCAGCTCCAGAGGAACCGATGGAGAGCAGAGCACTAAAAGAGGTGGGACTTCAATTGCACATCTTGTAGTATTTAGCTTTTTGAGACAAGGTCATGCTGTATAATCCAGGCTGGTCTGGAGCTCAACTGTGTGTTCTAGGCTGGCCTGGGTTGGAGCTCGTGGTGATCCTGCCCCAGCCTCCCAAGCACTCGAATTGCACCATACCTGGCTATAAGATTCTACTGAGAACTGTGTAGATGAGAATTATGTAAGGAAATGGTATTAAAATGTATGACCAGGTTTGCTTGTACACTCCTGTGGTCTTAGCACCCTGGGTGACTGAGGAGGGAGAACAAGTTCAGGCTCAGCTGGATGATTTAGCAAGGCCCTCAGAGAAAGGGCTGCATGGAATACTAGTAGTCCAGTGTGAAGGTGCTGTGTTCAGTTCTCTGTACAAAAAGAAAAAAAATTAAAATGAATTTTTAAAAGTTCTGTTAAAAATAAGAATTATTCCCACTGGGCATGATGGTGCACACCTGTAATCCCAGCACTTGGGCCTCCCGAGGCAGGAGGCCACCCTGAATTGAGATCAGCCTGAACTGCATAGCAAAGCTCTTTTCTCAAAAACAGTAATAACGGAAATAAGAATTACTACCCAAGTAATTTTCCTATAGTATCTTTAGCTTTTAAATTCAGGGTAGTTCTCCCAGATACAGTCAGCTTCAACATTTTCACATTGTGTCATAGGACTGGCGTCATGATGTATTCATTTACATAGTGCTGTCCTAGGTGGCATTTTACTTATTTTTCTTGTTTGTTAAATTAAGTTTTACTGATAGAATGGAATTCAGAATATCTTACTAGGAACAGCAGCAGGCCCAGCCAATCATGACAGCATAAGTGTGGCAGTCTCCTACTTTATATAAGGAGCTGCTGCTTATCGATTAGCAATTCAGTGTAAGGATTGTAAAGGAGGGGCAAAGAATCTGGCGCTCCAGCCCCAGGCCACCCACTCTGCACATCAGTCTGTTGTGTTCCTGCGGTACTTGGAGGCAGCTTGGAGACAGCGCCCTGAGAGCCAAGCGCAGCTGAGGGCTGCGCCGGCCCTGCCAGCCCCCCACCAAGAGCGTGAAGGCAGTTTTCCACAACTCTTGAGTGTGTAGCTTTGGAAGGTTACTCTCCGTCATTACACGTGAGTTAGCATCCAGCTGATGCGGCTGCTGCTCCCCGTCCCAGCCAGCCTCCAGTCCAAACGCAATGTGGCTTGTAAGAACTGTGTATCTGCTGCGTCACATGGGCCAGACAGGTCTTGTACTTTGATAGTGATTTTAAGGCAGGTCACAATTAAATGTGAACATTTTGTACAAGGACAATTACAAATTTGCGTGTCATCTTGCTCAGGGGCCATGCTAATCTCTGTATGTTCCAATTTTAGTATATGTGCTGCCAAAGCAAGCACAGGTTTTTTGTTTTTTTTTTTTTTTTACCTTTTTTTGACAATTACAAAAAGTTGTAAAACAAGAATTGCTACACTTGATCTTAGCCAAAAGGCCGAGAAGCGATAAAAACAAGAATTGCTATAGTCTCGTTTACAATATGATCTATGGTTTGAAATCATGTTTATATGTCTCAAATTTAGGGGAAAAAAAACCCCGAAAGATCAGTTGTGGGCTAGCTTCTCTACTGCCCAAGTTCTCTGGCGTAATCACTCTCATCCAAGTTTTCCTCCTTAAAGTTGAGGATGGATGTGAAAAGGTTCACCGGCGTTGAGCTGCGCTGTGCTCTAGAGGTGACGCTGAATCCCATGGGTAGCCGAGCAGTTTCACCACTCAACGTCACCAGTCTATTATTGCAAAAGGCTTCCACTGCGTCTTACCTGCTTGCCAGTTCACTGGGGCGTGCTGGAGTGTCCTCCTGTGCTGATGTGCGCGTCGCGTGCGCTGTCCGGCACGCCTTCCCCTGCCTCATTAGAGTTTCTTCTCTGTGTTCCGGTACTTGTCCAACTCTTAGGCAACATTTTAAGTGCAGTGATACTTAGTAATTTGCACAACTCTCATTTTCATTAGTGCACGTCTGCCATACGTAAAGGTGACGTCCATCATGGAGAGCTGTGTGCACATAGCTCATCTCTCTACTTGCAACGGCTCTCATTTTAGAGAGAACTGAGGCAGGTTTTTAGCCAGGGCTATGCATCTGTCATGGTGTTTTGAGCTGAGAATAAAAATAAGTTGTAGGCCAGACATGTTGGTACACGCCTGTAGTCCCAGTGCCGGGGAGGCTGAAAACATGATCACCATGAGTCTGAGCTGCATAGTGAGACCCTGTACAAAATACATTACAAGAAAAAAACAAGCCTGTGTGTAATCTGGACTTGTTGAATTTCTGATAAATTTTTTAATATTTTTTGGTACTGGGAATCAAACTCGGAGCCTTACGCTTACCAGGTAGGCGCTTATGACACTGAGCTATATCTCCATCCTTGATAAGAAATTTTTTGAGAAAGGGTCCCACTATGTAGCCTAGGCTGACCTTCAACTCATGACAATCCTTCAGCCTCCGAAGTGCTGGGATTACAGGTGTGTGCCTGATTTTGACACAAAAATTTAATGGGCTATGCATCTGTACTCTATTATTGGTGTTTTTTTCCCCAACAGCAGGGAAAATCTTTTTGGGACCTGTACTCTCAAAAAAAAAAAGTTGCTATGCTAAAGCAGGTATGTGGAGCCAGGAGGCTGAGGCAGGAGGACTGCTGTGGAGGCCAGCCTGAGCTGTGTAAGCTTACACCAAGGTGTTGGGGGACAGACATGTGTGCCGGGGCCCCTGAAAGAGGTCTTGGCAGAGCTGAAGAAGTTGCCAGTGACTCAGTTCTGTACTTGCAGGCCTTGCTCAGTAAATAGCCCCTCTTCTTATAGCTATTATGTGTAGCTATAATAACGGTTAGATGTGTAACAAAACCAGCATCGTTATTGTGTAAAAGTCCATTTTTGTTGGGTCCCTAAGCATTCTGTCGCTGAGCTGTATCCCAGCCTCTTTTGCTTTTAAGAAGTCATATATTCCATAAGGAATTTGGGTATTTATCTTCCAGGCTCATCAGCAGAGCAGACGCGCAGACCGGCTGCTAGCAGCGGGGAAGTACGAAGAGGCCATTTCTTGTCACACAAAGGCTGCAGGTGAGCCCTGATTTTGTGAAAGATAGACTGAAGCCACCAAGGAACAGCTGCTTTCCCCCAGTGTCCCTTCCCACCAAGAAAGCTGGCTGGACTCCGGCTGGGGTGCGGCAGACGGGCAGCTCTGTGAGAGGCTAGTGGCTGCGTGGCCCCAGTCCCCAGCACCCAACTGGATAAATCCGACAGAATTGTTTATCAGGCCTGATGCATCCTGGCCAGTCAGGCAGCTTTGCTTGTGTTCAACTCAGAAGTAGATGTCGGGGCCTGACTTGCACCAGCTGAATCCCAAACCTAAAAGCTGTGGGGAGTTGGGGAGAATGGCAGCCCCTTGGAGCAAGCCTCCTCTGCCCTCTGCAGAAGCTGGCTCCTCGGCAGGACTTTGAAGATTACTGATAAGGTACAGCCCCTAGATTTGGGCGCATAGGGGTAGCCCGTAAATCTTTTGTTTTTATGGTTTGCTAAAGGTCCCATCCAGCTCCTTGGTAGACAGTGGCGTGGAGCAGATCGGTGTGCATGCATACCGCAGTGCAGGGTGTCCTGGGTGATAAAGGGACCCTGTCCTTGTCAGCAGAGACTAAAGCTGCTTGTGAACTTCAGACCCCACCGTCCCCGTGATACACATCTAGATCCCTGCAGCTGCCAGGACAGATCCTCATGTGCGGAGCCCCCCACCCCCGCCCCTGGCCTGGAGGTCAGCGCTATGGACTGTGCTGCAGTGTGCATGGCTGAGGCCGTCAGGCGGGGAGTTGGTGTGGAGCCACTGCTGCCTGAGCTCATTTACCTCTGAGTTGGCAGCAGGTGTCATGAGGCAGAAGTGTAGCTGCACTGTGTGTGTGGCGGGGGGAGTCCCTGTGAAGTACAGGGCTGGGAGGGAGGGATGGCTGGCTGAGATGCAGGGCTCAGGAGCCAGGGTGGCCTTTGCAGGTGGTCAAAGCCTGGAGCAGGTGAGGCCTTGCCTTTGCCGCTGTCTACGCCAGGACCAGGTGGGCCCTGCTGTCGTGGCTGCCAACTCCCCGGAGCCTGCTTTCCCAACTTGGTCAGGCCAGGCCTAGCAGCCGCCTCTGAGGCCCTGACCCAAATCACCAGCTGTAGCTCCAGACTCCAGGGTACCAATGTTTTGTGTTAATTTTCCATTTCGGTGACATCGCAGCTTAAAGAGGAAGACAAGTTGATCCTGACTCATGGCTTTCAAGTTCAGCCAAGGTCCAGTCACTGCGGCTGTGCCAAGGCAGAAACCCGTGTGTGGGGTACAGATGGGAGCACATCAGGGCCGTTGTACTCAGGGTGCCCACCCCAGCCACCTGGCTGGCTTTCCTTGGACCTCACCTCGAGTTTCTACCTCTTCCACATAGTGCCAGACAGAGCCTGAGCCCTGGGCACGTGGCCTTCGGTGACAGTTGAGCACCCAGGCCGTAGTGCTCTAGCAGTCAGCCCAGGAGGAGGAGAAGCCTTTTGCATCGGCTGTCTTAAGTCAGACAAACCAAGTCACCAGAATCGGAGGTCTTCTGTACGATACACTGTCCTTTGTGACTTCTGTATAGTGAATGCCTTCATATCCTTAGGGCTTTTAGTTTCTGTATTTGTATGTTTTCTGAGGCAGGGCTCAGTATTTCATACTGGCTTTGAACTCAACTGTGTAGCCCAGGCTGGCCTGAAACATGTAGCGAACCTTGTGCCCCAGCCTCCTGAGTGGTGGGGTTACAGGGGCGCGCCACCATGCCTGGCTGTTACTGTATATGCAGTAGGTTGGTGGTATAGCCCAGAAACAGTTTGATAAATTGTTTTTAATGGAAGCCAAAATGATACGGTTCAGGCTCTTGGTGGTAGAGAGTGACTGATATGCTCATGACGTTTCTCAGCATGGTGAAGTAAGATTTCCATAGGTTTTTATTTAATTTTCACACTCCTCCCAAACCTAGTTTCCTGATTAGAATATCTCTTAATTCCTAGGTGCTTGCTGAGATTTCTTCTAAGGGATTGGGATTGGGATTGACCACATGTTGGCCAGCTGCCGTCTACCCTTGAGCAGCAGCACTCCTAGGCTTCCTGGAAGGGTTTTCAAGCAAAATCCTGATTGAAGGTGGGCTAGGGAGTATTTACATTTAACTACCACTGACACCCCTGGAGAATTGCATCTTTTTAAAAAGAAATGTCCAGTTACAGCATAATTGCTTAGAAGGCCAGTTCTGCACTCTGGAGTGTTGGAGCTCCCCCTCGGTTCTGACCCTGACCAAGTGACGACACTTACGTGTGCCTGTGCCTCTTTCTTTCCCAGCATATCTTTGTGAAGCCATGAAGCTGACACAGTCTGAGCAGGTGAGACAAATTCTTCCTATTTGTGGCAAGGGCGCCTGGACTCTCGCATAGTATTACAAAATAAAAATGTCGTACTCCTCTAGAGAAGCTTTATCAAAAATGTATAAAATCAGATGATGTCCACCTATAATCCAGCTAGAGCTGAGGGAGGGAATTGTGAATTTGAGACCAGCCTGGGCAAAATGGTTAGACCCGTCTTAAAGGTCAAAAAAAAAAGAGAGAGTAAAAAATCATGGATGAAGTTGGTGATGCAGTTCCAGCACTCTGGAGGCTGAGGTAGGGTGGCCGTGAGTTCGTGGCCAGCCTGCACTACATAGCAAGATCCTGTCTCAAACCAAAAGCACCCAAGAAACCAGAAATAAAACGCTTGAGAAAGGCAGTGCGAGCTTGTGCTGGGGCCTAGGGGGCGGCGCAGAGCTGCCGGCCGTTGTCGCTGCTCCTTGCAGGGCTGGGGTTGCCAGGTACTGCGGCCTCACGGGCTCCGCTCCCCCCTGCCTGCTTGCAGCTCAGATCCGCCCGTGTGACTCACAGGCAGGGCGCTGTCCTGGGGCCCCCAGCTGGGCGTCCTCAGCTTAGTGCTGATGCAGATGTGCGCAGCATCCCACTTCTCTTCTTGAGCTTCTGTACTCACTGTTCACCTGTATGGTGGCGTGCACCTGTCACCCCAAGACTCAGAGCCTGAGGCAGGAGTTGCAGGTTCACATCCAGCCTGAGCAACTGAGTGAGATCCTCCCTTGAGGCCTGGTGATGGTGGTCGATTCGGGCCGCTGGTTCAGTGTCCAGAAAGGTTGTCTCTGACTTGAAATTGTCTTCCATGTTTAAAGAGAGCTTGCCTCCTTGGGATTCTGTTCGTTTGCAGTGCTAGGGATTGGACTGGGCCTGTGTGCGTTCAGCAGGCGTTCTGCCTCTGAGATGCTTCCCTTGCTCTTGTAGGGTTTTGTTGTCATTTGTTTTGAGACAGGGCCTCTATGGTTCAGGCGGGACTTGAACTTGGTAACTACACAGCTCAGCGTGCCCTTGAACTTGGGATTTTTCTGCCTCAGCCTTTAAGCCCTGGGATAACGAGATTCTTTTTGGATTTTTCAGTGGTGGACTTGAATCCCTGACTTTGTGGTACCTGGTATGCGACACTGCTACTGAGCTACTTCCCCAGACCTACAAATGATTTCTCAGTTATAAAGTGCTGGTCCTGTTTCCCTAACTGAGCTAGGGAGATCCTTTCCATGAGGGATGGTGGTGACAAGTCCCAACGCCCAGTCTTCATCCTGAGCTCTGGCTCTGGAAGTAGTGTCCCCCTGTGCGTAGCCATGGCGGGCTGAGCAGCACTGCGGTGAGCCCACAGCATTGCGCTGAGCTTCCTGTACCCCGCGTGGTGCACACCAAGGGGGAGGTCACGGATGGTTAGAAGCACATTCAGGGAAAGTCTGATGTACTTTGCTTGGGAGTAGGGTTCTGACTCTGTGAACCGAGTGGTACCCTGTTCAGGAATAACACCTTTCTCTAGCTTATCTGGAAATACCTAGTTGTTTAGGAATTTTTGTTTCTATTGAATTGCAAACATATTGTAAATATTTTAAGTCTGTGTTATTCAGGAGGGATGTTCTTGGTGCTAATTATGTGGTGTGCTTCCCTGTTCACAGGCCCGCCTGTCCCTGGAGCTGCAGCGTGACAGCCACATGAAGCAGCTGCTACTCATCCAGGAGCGGTGGAAGAGGGCACAGCGTGAGGAGCGGCTCAGGGCGCAGCAGAGCGCAGCCGACCGGGATGCTGCCCTGCCCAGGCCCCCCGCGGAGGACGCTGAGGCCCGCGCTGCCCTCCCTGTGCAGGTGCACAGCCCCTTGGTGGACAAGCGCCCTGCTGCGGTCCAGGGCCTCTTTGACAGGGACCCTGACACACTGCTGTACTTACTCCAGCAGAAGAGGGAGCCGGCTGAGCCCTGCCTGGGAAGCAAGGCCCCGAAGGATGACAAGACGATCATAGAGGAGCAGGCGACCAAGATTGCAGAGCTGAAGAGACACGTGGAGTTCCTCGTGGCAGAGAATGAGAGATTGAGGAAAGAAAACAAGCAGCTGAGGGCCGAAAAGGCCAGACTTCTGAAGGGGTCTACAGAAAAGGAGCTGGATGTGGACGCCGACTTTGTAGAGAAGTCCGAGCTGTGGAGCTGGCCGCCACCTGCCGAGAGTGCCGGCGCTGCGCCCCCCTGGCCAAGGTTCGCGGCCAGCAGTGGGAAGGCCAAGGACATCCCCATCCCCAACCTCCCGCCCTTGGATTTCCCCACTGCAGAGCTGCCGCTCATGGAGCTCTCCGAGGACATCCTGAAGGGGTTCATGAGCAACTGACACGGAGGCGAGGGGCAGTGCTGAGGAGGAAGGAGTTCAGCAGTGCAGTTCACCTAGAAAAGAAAAAGGGAAAACGCAGGTGGGGGCAGGCCCAGAGCTGGCCCGCCTCACTCCTGAGGGAGCGCGGCCCCGGGGGCCGCCGGAAGGAGTGGTCACTGTGAAGCCTCTGCGGATCTGAGGCTCCAGAACAGCGAGGGTCGGAGCTTGGCTTTCTCCTGATCCAAACCAAATGGCTACCTGGAATAATATTTTCAAGCAACAATTATTTTTTGAATCTTCAGGGTTTAAATGCATAAAAGTATGTTATGTGTAATTAATCTGTAATGCCACAAATGATAATGCAGAACCTAAACAATACAGTGGCCAGAGCAGCCGCCCGGTGTCTGGAATCCGCTCGGTCTGCTGCACATTTTGTTGAGAGGAAGCATGAGGTGCACGAGGTGCACGTCTTCCCGGGTGAAACTGCGGGCCACACTTGCACTACTCGTGATGTAACGATGACCTCAAGACTACCAGAAGAAATATTTAAGTTTCCATTTTATGAAGAAAGGAACCAAATTATTATGCTTTTAAAAAAATTTACAGTTTACATAATTAATCAGGGTGCATTTTAAGTTCTCTGTTATATAATGCATCATTTGAAACTACCAAGGAAAATATCCTTTTTAGTGATGCATAAGTGAAAGTAACGCCAGCTGGTGGCGTTTGGTTGTAAGAAATCAATAAAGCACTGTGTTTAGGCCTCTGTTGAACGTGATTGATGGTTTAAAAGCGAGTTCCTGGTCCTGCCTCTGTGCTGTAAGCTTGGAGTGGGAATTTGAGCTGATGCCATTGAATGGCTTTCTTCAGCGTCTTGCAGATTAGGTCAGTCAGTACTTTGCGGTCTTTTAGCCCTTGTAAAGAGGGTGAGGGACTACAGAAGTTCTGGTTCCAGCTTTTCGTGTGACCTCATTCAACATGGAAAATGGCCAGACTGCCCCTGGGCCACTGGGAGGGATGCCACCGCAGCAGGAGGCTCAGCTGAGCCCCAGAGAGTTGTGGGGCGGAGGGCTGGGCAGGCCAGCTGCCCAGCGCAGGACTACACTGTGTATCTGGGGATGAGCCAAGGAAGGGGACGGCCGCGAGACCACGGAGTCTATTCCTGTCCCCACTCTGCAGGTGAAGCCCTTGAGCCTCCTGGAAGAGCCTTGCACCCTCTCAGGCACGCTGTTTAACTGGTGTGCCTACTTCACAGCCCAGGTTACTGGAGTATTCTGTTTGACCAGTGTCATAAAATTTCAGGTTCGGAAGTTGGGTGTGCAAAACAGGCAGTCTTGCTAATGTATTTCTCTTGTAAAATGAGCTGTGTAGGCAGGGAGGTGGCAGTGCTTCCTTAGCACCTCAGGGCCTTCGGTTCACTCCCCAGCACTAGTCTTGCAGGGGCTACCTCCTCTCGTACTATTTTCTCAGTCTTAGCAATTTGATGTGCAGTTCGTAGGCCTTTCCTGTGTCTTCTAATTTCCTGTTGTCTGTGAAGCTCTTGTGTAGAACAAATCTGGTTTTACAGTTGTGTGTCGCTAGCATGTGTTTTGAGATAGCCTTGCGGTGTAGTCCAGGCTGGCCTTGAACTCTGGTAATTCTGCCTCCACTGCTGAGATAGGCAGGTCTGCAGCACCACTCACAGCCCTGGAATATTTGTGTTTTGAGTAGGAGTACTAGGAGTACAGAGTTTTGCAAGGTTGCTAGCTCAAGTATTTCACCCGTTGTTTTCATCCTTGGAACTCTCCTGTAGGCGCACTGCCTCTGCTGGCTGGAGTGTCCCAGTGTTCCTTGCCTTTGCTGCCTAGCCTGAGGCACTGACATGGATTTAGGAAGACTCTCTGCCACCCCCAGGCTGTCTGTGGCCTGCTATAAAGTGAGAGCCAGCTGAAAGTTCAATCTGAGCTGAGCTGAGCATGGATCACAGGAGAGCACAGCGGGGCCTGGTCAGCATGGTGCAAGCACCGTGCTCCTGGCCTACCAGGTCTACAGGCCCGGGCCTGTGGGCCGCAGCATCCCTCCCGCATGGCAGTCATGATGCATGCCTGCAGTTCCAGCCCTGGAGCCTGAGTTGGGGGGGGGCATCACAGTTCAAGGTCAGCCTTGATTACACAGCAAAACCATCTGTCCACCAAAAGCCAAGTAAGAACAAAGGTGCCCACAGGCTTGTTCTGAGTTCTTTGCAGCTTTTCAGAGTTAACTCCCAACCAAGCATTTATTTCAAAAAGTAATATGGAGTAACCGTGTTGGATTAAATGTTTTCAAAATAAGTTTCTAGAGCTGGGCATAGTGGTGCACACCTATAAACCTAGCATTGGGAAGCTGAGGCAGGAGGGTTGCTACAAAGTTTAGGGCATTGCGGCTACATCATTTATTTTTAATAACACTAGCTTGAAGTAGTCTGCCACAGGGTTGTTCACGATGTGAACCACAGGAACAGCAGCTAGGCAGGGTGAAGATCAAGTGGTCTTTTGTACTGTGCTTTGTCAGTCTCCATGTAGCTTAGCTGAGAATATCTTGAGTGGCACGGCTAGTAGTAGTATCCTCAGATTTGCTTGGTTGCAAGCTTTCAAAGTTACTGCTGGTCCACAGTGACACCTAGTGGACAGTTGAGCTGTCCTGGTTCTCTGGTCAAGAGCCCAGTTGGGCTGTGTTCTATAGCAAACTCAAATGCAGTTTAAAGAAAGTTTTTTTGTTTTGTTTTTTGTTTTTATCTTTTGAGACAAGGTCTCACTATGCAGCTCAGGCTGGCCTTGAGCTCACTCTTGTAGCCCAGGCTGGTCTTGAACTCGCACCAACCCTCCTGCCTCAGCCTCCCAAGTGCTGGGATTACAGGTGTGCACTACCACACATAGTTCTAAAAAAAGAGAAAGGGGCCGGCAAGATGGTTCAGTGGTCTAAAGCGCCTGCTTAGGAGGGCTCAGGCAACTGCGGGGACTGCAGTTCGATCCCCGGCACCACGTGCTGCGCCAGCGCCACCACCAGGGCAGGCTGAGCCAGCCACAAAATGAATAAATAAAGAAACAAACAAACACAACAAGCAAACAAATAAATAATTTAAAAAAAAATAAAAATAAAAAAAGAGAAAGTGTTTTAAGGAAAGCTCTGGGCCAAGTTCTTACCAGCTGAGCCTCTAGGTTTTTCACTTCCTGTCTGACCTGGCCTTTCAGGTTTTGCTTCCTAAATTCAAGCTCAAGAAGAACCTCCATGGGCCTACAGCCTTCCATGTTCCTGGACTTCGTTTGGAAGCTTTCATTAAGGAGCCCTGGTCTAGCTGATAGGCTGGACAAGCTGGCAGTCAAAGCAGGCTGAGCAATATCCCAATTTCTTAAAAATCAACTTGATTGCTTGGGACCTCCTGGGAAGGGGCTTGGGCTGCAGAGAGGTAACAGAAAACCTTTAGTTATTGACTAGTAAATACAGGAAGAGTGGTTCACAGGCATAGGTATGCGAAGGAATCCCATGAATTAAGTCAGTATAACCCAGATACAGGCACCACTGTACTGAATGAACACTACTTTGCCTTCTGCTACTGAAATGATAAAGCAGTCAGTGTAATGGCAGCCTTTGTGGAAAGGTAGCAGGGATTAAGAAATGGGCTGTCTAGGTGGCCAGCAGCCCTGGTGAGTGCAATGCTGGGAATGAGGTACTGTGGTGGAGCTCTTGGCTCTCACACAAGGCCCTGGCTTTAGTCCCCACGCTGCCAAAACGAAGCCAACAGGGCTAAGCAAACCGGATCAGAACAGATAAGAGGGACACAGCAGATTCTCCTGCCACGCCACAGCAAGCACTAGTTTCCATTCCCATCCTGTCCACCCTTTCAATAAGCTTAATTTCCTTGAGAGTAGTGGTTCTTGCCTCAAAACAAGAAAATGTTTTAAGTACTAGGGACATGTTGGACATGGTGCATGCCTGAATCCCAACAAAAGGAGCCCAACTTTGAGTCCTGTCTGAACAACTCTGCAGCTGTCTCAAGTAAGGGCTGGGGATATAGTACTAGACATCTGTGTGAGCTTGGCTGACTCAACTGAAAAGCTTGAATAGAACACTTAGAACAAGTAGTCCCAACTCAGGCAGGTCATACACATGCTAGCAAAATGACAGACCAGGGTGTCCCCATGTCCCTCAGAACACAGTCTCTAGGGGTGAGCAGCAGTTGTCCAGAACCATGGGATTTGGGGAGTTTTATAACTGGCACATTTGAAACATGGAACCTGTCCCTGGGCTCTCCCATCGAGTGACATCTCCAGTGACTCACTGGACTCCAGGCTCAATTCTTTATCACTGGAAGAAATGTGGGAAGGGAGGCAACAGATGGGCCGAATTTTCATGTCCCTACCTATGGCGGTGTCTCGTGGCCTTAGCTCAGTTGTGAATATGCAAATGTTACAGCATGGTTAATGCACCGAGGACTGGAGCCTGAGTTCTGTTTACTTGAAAATTTCTTCTATAAGACATGAATACAGGAAACTATCTCCTGATCCAGTGCCAGGACTAAGACACACCAGAGACGCATTCTGTGGAGGCTACACTGCGCCTCCCTTTCTGCTCCCCATGGTCTCTTCATTATGGACTTTGCCCTTCCTAAACCCGCTGGTCCCCCTGCATCCTGTTTCTGTCCTCACCAACAGCACCACAGAATCTGGGGAAATTACCCACTGCTGACAGGACACTCTGGGGTTGCTTCAGTCTGATTCTGGATTTCCTTGTGTACCTGTTCACTGACATGACTCTGCAGTCCTCTGTTGGCCAAAGTGAGGGTCAAAGCAGCAGCTGGACCCCTCATCTACCTCACCTACCACTCTCCCTAGGCATGGGGCCACATGTCCATCATCCCAGGCTGAGGCAGGAGGATCACTGCCAGTTCAAGGCCAGCCTTAGCTACATACAGTTCAACCCTGACTCCAATCAACCAATCATAACCAAAACAAAAGCCAGCACAACTTCTCTCGAAGTGACTCCAGTCCTGACCCACATACAATCTGAGTCTTTAAAGACCCTCCGCCAGCCCCAGAGCAAGGCCTTCTACAGATGAATGGATCCATATAGCTCCCGTACGGGAACCTTTCCCCTAGCCGGGGACTGCAGAGCTTTGAGCTCTGTGCAGCCCACCCAGTGCTGACTCAACAGCTGATTGCCCTCATCAAGAAAGAGGAAGCCGGTTTTCTATGCAGCTGGTGACCTGGAGCCACCAACATTTCCTTAAATCACTTAATGTGCATTCAAAGACCGAGGTGACTCTGGGAGCTAACACACTTTACACTTCCCATGCAGTTTCGAGGTGTAATGAGGATGTTAAAATGTCTGCAATTAGGAAAGGTCTGAGCCCTAATCTTGGTGACAGGACTAGCAGGACACACAACCAAAACAGCAAAGAAATGAGTGAATGAACCCACATTCAGACCCAAATGACATCACAGATGAGAAGGCCAAGGATGGACTACTCAGCACAAGGTTCCCTTTATGAGAATCCTGACTTTGACGTTTTTCAAGCTGCTCTACACATCTAAGACATACTTTTTTTTTTTTTTTTTAAATTTTATTTATTTATTTATTTGTTTGCTTGTTGTGTTTGTTTCTTTATTTATTTATTTTGTGGCTGGCTCAGCCTGCCCTGGTGGTGGCGCTGGCTCAGCATGTGGTGCCGGGGATCGAACCGCAGTCCCCGCAGTCGCCTGAGCCCTCCTAAGCAGGCGCTCTAGACCACTGAACCATCTCGCCGGCCCTAAGACATACTTTCTGGAAGAAAATGACACGCTGACACTGAATGGAGAGAGCAGGGTCAATGGTCAGGAGTTAGGCAAGCAGCTTGCCAAAGTCTGCAGACCCATCGGCACAGAGTTCAGGCCACGGGCTGTACATTCTTCAGACTCAGTAAAATACGCTTGCTAGGTGGCTCTGATCAGAAACAAGCCACACCACCTGGCTCCAAGTCCCTTAGCTCTAGTTATAGTCTTCAGGCTGCAGTCAAAAGGGAGTGATAGGGCCGGCGAGATGGTTCAGTGGTCTAAAGCGCCTGCTTAGGAGGGCTCAGGCGACTGCGGGGACTGCAGTTCGATCCCCGGCACCACATGCTGCGCCAGCGCCACCACCAGGGCAGGCTGAGCCAGCCACAAAATGAATAAATAAAGAAACAAACGAACACAAAAAGCAAAAAAAAAAAAAAAAAAAAAAAATTGAAAAAAAAAAAAAAAAAAGGGAGTGACAGTGAGAGAAGAAAAAGCTTTTGGGAGCAGACACATTTCAGGAGACCAGCAGGGAGCAGCGTCTAGAGCCAATACTTGGCATTAAACTAACTTCATACCAAAGCTGTATCAAATGCAATGTATGAAAACAATCAAAAGTCACAGTTGAGGGGCCGGCGAGATGGTTCAGTGGTCTAAAGCGCCTGCTTAGGAGGGCTCAGGCAACTGCGGGGACTGCAGTTCGATCCCCGGCACCACATGCTGCGCCAGCGCCACCACCAGGGCAGGCTGAGCCAGCCACAAAATGAATAAACAAACAAACAAACACAACAAGCAAACAAATAAATAAATAAATAAAATTAAAAAGTCACAGTTGAGGCATGTTTAGGAAAATGATGCTGAAAGCTAAAAGTCAAAAGCTCAAAATAGCTGGCTGTGGTAGCACAGGCCTGTAATCCCAGCATTTGGGAGGCTGAGGCAGGAGGATCGGTGAGTTCAAGAGCAGCCTGGGCTACAAAAGTGAGCTCAAGACCAGCCTGAACTGCACTGCAAGACCCTGTCTCAAAAGACAAAAAAAAAAACAAAAACAAAAAACCAAAAGCTCAAAATCATTTCAGGTACTCTTCAGCCCGACTTCCCCATACCCAGCTCACTACATGAAATGCACTCGCTCCCTCATTGCCTCCCTTGTGGGAGAGAGAGCACGTGTGGGATCCTATGGGGAGACAGACAGGAGGACCAGCACGCGCACCAAGCAGCCTGCTAGGCCCCCACCGCTGTCCACGGAGAACCACGGTATTTTCTGGTCATTCAAATGGACTGTGTGGAGCCCAAACAAACAGCTCATGGCTGCAATGAGAGCATCCTGGAGGCATGCAGGGCAGGAGCACCTGCACCGACACCCACGCCCGCACCCCCCTGTGGAAGCACCGCAGCATGCTCATCAAAGGAGGAGAGCTCCGAACAACCCAGCTTCTGATAAAGTCTTTTTAATGGAAAATGTAAAACCCCCTTTAACTTTAATGTACAAAGCCATATGTAACACTTGCACTTTAACAAAAGCAGGCTGATGTTTAAAAAAATACATCATTAAATGTATATATGTATATATTTACATAGCATATTAAGTTTAATATTTAGCTTTAAAACTTCACATAAATTTTACCAAAATGAGACAATTTTAAATAAATTACACCTTTTGAAAATGTTTAATTGTACAGTCAACGGCTTCAACAAAATATTGAAGAGTCTGTATTTAGTATCTACTTAATATACTTCGTATCTTACAAATTTTACAATTATTTGGCAGTAATTTTCTGATTATGACATGACGCTGTGCGAGGCAGCAACTTCCCAAACGCAGGCAATAGCTGGTGTTTGTGTCCTATTCTCACAGTAACTGTCTCAATGTAGTGAAAAATAGCAGTTATTTTATTAAACTGTACAGGGGCACATTTACACGCGATCAACAATATAGCATAGAATTTTGTTTTCTTTTTTTACCAAAAATAAATACATCATTTTAAATCTGACATTTTCACAAACATCATATACACTATAATACAGAAACAGCTAGGTAGTGCTGTTTTCAAACTTAGCTCATTTCTAACGGTGACTCACAGGAGCCGTGACATACGCTGTACTGCTGTGGTGTCGTCACAGGTCATTACTACGAGGAGAATTGCTTGGCACTGATGGTTTTTGGAGCTGAAGTCGGTGTGCGTGGGCATCACCACTTGTGGGAGGCTCTCCCGGTGCTACAGCCTGCGCGGCCACGGTGGGCCACATTTAACTTTCCTCTGCCTCCTCCAGTTCATCCTCATGTATCTTCAAAGTCCTCACCATTTCTTTGACTGCATGATACAAGATATTTTTAACCTGAAAGAGATCGTTGATATTTCTATTCACTTGTGCTGGAATGAAATAAACAAATGACAACTGCTAGATAAAGAAATATAACTTTAATGAAGGTCATTAAAATTAATACTATTAAATATGTTTTTTAATCCTAACCCGACAGTCTAATCAAGAAATGTCCGAGATATTAGGTGTGTATTCTATTTTCTGAATACAGAAAGCCCAAGAACCCATTTCTTACCTGTAGTTTGTCATCGTAATTGATTTCTTCCTTCAAAAGTCTCAGTTCCTGTGTTAAATGAAATGACTGCACAAGATGCTCTGGAGACACAAAGTCCTCTGTTACCTGAATGCAGCTGTGAAAATTCTGTACCTAGTCCCAAAGAAAAGCCAGTGAAACAGAAGTCTTAGGAAGTGAGAGCAGAGTACACGAAGTTATTTAAGACCAGTAACACAAAGACAATTCTGACAAATTATTTTTTTCTAAAACATCAAATGGATTTCAAAGTATAAGACCACACTGTATGAGTTACACCATTGAAAAGCTTCATGTAAAGTGACTTTGTAAATGAAACATCTTTAAATGATAAAAAAGAAAGGAACTTTTCCAGGAATCCTTAGGGGAGGCTGATAATCAGATCCTAATATTTCTCAGGGTGGACTTTTAAATTGTGTCACATTAGAACTGCTAGCTAGAATCTGCGAGGCGCTCAGTCTGAGTGCGCTGCTGGCTCCTTTGGCCTGAGGCCATTAGGCTGTTTCAGTGGCAGCTCTCCCAGAAGAGAGGAAAGACAAGGAAGTGGAATACAGTCAGGAACTGGGATGGAAACTAGTTTCAAGTATGTGCCCTGACCAGAGCTTCAGACAATCCAAAGGTTTTGGCATTTGTGCTCATTTTTTAAATCAGCCAATTAAAGAGACCCTCCAATTGCTTGTGACCGTAGTTCAGCCGTTTTTCCACAAGTTCCTCTTTCCTGTCTAAAAAGTTTTCACAAGAAGCCAGTCGACAGTACTTCCGCCAGGCACTGGCAGACCCCGTACACCTCACTACTTCCTAGACTGCTCTCTACCAATGCACACTGTAACCAGAGGAAGCCAAGCTGATCCAATCGTGAATTTGTGTTTTTTCCTAGGCTGTCTCCAGTGGTATTTTAAAATGTCATAAAAATTCCTGGGAAAGGAAAAATAACTGAAAAACTAAGCATTTAAATTTATTCTAAAAGTGTGCAAAACAAATTTAATTGGGAAGAGTGAGATGAAGAAGATAATAAGTGGGAAATGGAGACTGTAGGCAAAAAAACCTAATTGATGACAGGGTAATGGAGCTGCAGAGGGGCTCGGCCTCCTCCTCTGGACATCGGACCACCTGAACAGCTGCTGAAGACTGCAGAGTTCTTTAACTCAAGCACTGTGCCTCTAGGGATAACTCGGCAGCATATAAAGTAAACACTCTCTTTCTGGAATCCTCTGGAGATGAACAGTGGATGCCTCACAGGCTGGGCCTCTCTGTACAGTCTCACTGGCTCTTCATTATTTGTCTGTAGAACAGATGTTCTAGTTCACAGAACAGTAGACTACGGATGAGATGTTCAGCGCCTGTCCCAAGACAAATCAGCCAATAAACGGCACGTCACCAGGAGCCGGCTCCTGTGGTGTCTTGTCTCCCAGACTATGCCTCTCACACCAGTGTACACCTTCTCCAAAGCCCTGACTCTTAATGTCTCTCGCTTCTAGACCATGCTGTGGGTACAAGTCTTTCCAAAGGTCTGGTACGTATTCATTACTTCCTATGTCTGGCATGTCTAAAAATCACTAGTAAATCCAAAATCTCTAGCTGGTTCCTTTAAATAATTTTCTTTCTTTCTTTCCCAACAGTCATTTTATTTACCCATCATTTTCCTCATTTCCTTCAGGACTTTGGCCATGCAATTTCCAAGAGCTCTTTGAGCATATTTACACCAGCTGTCTAGTACATTCAGTGTCTGGGCTTCCTCACGGATCATCTCTGTCACTAATGCGTATTTTCCCTTTTAACTTTGTGTTGAAAACTCAGTATGTGAACAGTGGGTGCTCATTCTGGGCAACAGGCCCTGCCTCCAAATTTGCCGTTGCCAGTTTCTGGGGCTGCAGTCACCGTTCAGGGGCTCTCCCCCGAAGTTCCCAAACGTCCGCAGCAGCTATATTTCTCTGTAAGGTCACCACATCTTTGTCCTATTATTTCAGGGCTCATCAAGTATCCAAACAGACTCCTTAAGCATCAAAACATCAGCTGCCCTTTTCTTTGTAAGTGGTTGCTTGGTTGTTATTAAGGTTTGTATTAGATTCCACTCTGAAAAAGCTGATTCTGTCAACCGTTACTAGTTTAATAGTTGATTTAGGGTTTTTTGTTTTGTTTTGTTTTTGGTTTTTTGTTCTTTTCGAGACAAAGAGTCTCATTACACAGTTCAGGCCGACCGTGAACTCACTTGTTACCCAGGCTGGCTTCTAACTCAGAAACCTTCATGCCTCAGCCTCCTGAGCATTGGGATTAGAGGTGTGCACCACCACACCCAGCCTGTAGTCTTTTAAAATGACTTTCAAATCAGTGACTTTTACTAATGCTCAGAGAGCTTCGATGCCTGCAGGGTTAATCTGAAGAGGCAAGGGTGACAGGACCTGCCAGGCCATGTACACTTTTGCTGCCACTTCTGAATCACTCACGTCCTAGACAGATGCCGCCTTCTACCTAAAGGATAAGCTGTAACCATAAATAGATAATGTTAAGAAAATACAATTTTCTGGGGAGATTGCTCAGTAGAATAAATGCTTGCCTGTGAAACCCAAGGTCCAGAGCTCGACCCAAGGCACCACAGGAAAAAAAAAAAATGTAATTCATTCATGGTTCCACGCAGGAAGGTTGTAATCTTTACACTGTGATTATATAATATATTCAGCTATTTGTGAGAATTCAGGTGAAAAGATTTCGTCTATACAGAGAAATTTTTAACTTTAAATAGCTGCAGTGTAAGGGCTGGTAAGACAGCTCAGCGGACTAAGTGCCTACTTAGGCAAGCGCAGGGACCAGGGTTTGATCCCTGGTACCACATGCTACACGGGCCCTGTCCCTGCCCCTGGTGCAGTTGAGCTTGTGATGGAGTCTGGGCGTGGTGGTGCATGCCTGTAATCCCAGCGCTAGGGAGACTGAAAGCAGGAGGATCACTATGAATTTCAGCTGCCTAGTGAGACCTTACGCGCGCGCGCGCGCACACACACACACACACACACACAGAGACATACACACAAAGGCAAAACAATAAATAGCTGCAGTTTAAATAAACAGCCAGGCTTGATGGTGCATGCCTATAATCAGCACTGCGGCTGACACAGGAGGTGGCTGACAAATTTGGGGCCAGCCTCAATTACACAGTGAGACCTTGTCTCATGAACCCAAACCATCAACCGATCAGCTGATTAGTGCCGCTGCCAACAGGTTTTTGGCCTGCAGTTTCAGACTAGTCACTACCGAGACAGCTGTCTGAGGTACTGTTTTGTGGACTAACAGCTCGGTGTCCTGCCAGGATGGCTCACACAAGTCCTCCTGGAATTCTAATGTGTCACAAGTAATTATAAACTCTGATTTAGAGTCTGGCATTACTGAGGCCCACTACAGTTTACTGAAGGTAGACTAGCCCATCCATCTGTAAGACCTCACTGAACTGTAAATAACAAATAATAATGACTACCAAATCGAAGTTAATATTGGGAAGTGTGATCATTTTCTTTGAATCCTCTCTCAGAATCCCATGCCTACTACTTGTAAGTCCGAGGTAACTCCATCCTACAGAAGAGTACAAAGAGCTGTGCTGTCATCACCACACCACACAGGACTGGGAAAAGGGACAGAAAAATCCTTAGTTTTGTCGCTGGCAATTTCTGTGTCAAAATATACAGCACAGAAGTTAAGGCTGTGTCTTGCATCGCTCAGTAGTTTAGTGACAGAAGAGAACTGGCCAGGTAGGCACATGCACTGCCTTTATTATATTCAGCTACGACATCTCCTGTCACAAATGAAATTCACTTTCTATAGGAATTTCTATAGGGATTTCCTATACATCCCTGAACAATACATCTCTTCTGGAAAAAAAAAACGTGTGTGTGTGTGTGTGTATATTGCATATATATATATATATATATATATATATATATATATATATATATGATAGGTTTTAACCTAAGTAAACTTTATGTATTAGCTGGAAGACACACAGGAAGAAACCAGAATGTACATGTCTGTACAAACGCCACAGCATTTAAATTACAAAAAGCCACCATTGTTTTCATTTACTTGTACAAAAGTGTGCTGCAAATGAGAACATATGCCAGATATTCACAAAACAGACCACAGATGTTTGTCCTAGCTACAGTATTCTAGGCACAGAAAAGAAGCAAAGAAATACACAGATCTTACAGCTGGGGCACGGCTGGGGCACGGCTCAGAGGCAGAGCACTTGCGGAACACAGCCGAGGCCCCCAGGGCAATCTTCTGTGCTACAAAAATCAAAACGAAACTCCACCAATCTGACTTCATGAAGCTTATGTACATTCCAATGGGAAGTTAAAGACAATGAAAGTAAGTAAATTCTAAAACCTGCTAGGAGGTGGTGGCTACAATGGAAAAGCACACAAGATGAAAATACAGGGGCTGGGGAGATAGCTTGGCAGTCAAAGCACCTGTCTGGCAAGTGCAACAACTCTGGTTTGATCCCTGGTACCGCATGCTGTGCTGGCTTTGGGCACCGAGCTGACCACTGAAATCAAGCACGGTGGCACATGCCTGTAAGCCCAGCACTGAGGAAGCTGAGATAGGAGGATCACTGCGAGTCTGAGCTGCATAGTTGAGATCTTATATCAACTATATACATACATATATACATACATACATATATAATGAATGATAGGAAAGGAAAGGGAAAAGGAAAAGGAAATTCCATGACATAAACTGCAGGTCTGAGCAGGGTTTTATGGAAGACCCGAGAAGACAACATTTGGATACCACAGAGAAAAAAGAAAAAGAAATCCAGAGGGGCCAAGGAGATAGCTCCGTGGCACAAGTGCCTGCCTAGCAAGTGCAAGGTCGTTGAGTCCGACCTCCGACCCCAGTCCCACAAAAAAAAAAAAAAAAAAAAAAAAAAAAAAAAAAAGAAATCCAGGCGAAAGGATTAGCAGATACAAAGGTCTTAGGGTAGGAATTAGCTAGGTGTTTACAGCAGCAGAAGAGCAAAATTTGGAAGAAAAGACTAGCGAAGGCAGTGAGAGGGAGGCTATGCGAGTGTGTCAGCAGACAGGCCTTGGGGTAGCACAGCGGGGTGCAGTGCAGACTGGGGCCCCAGAGAAGCTTTACAGAGTGGATGGGAACTTCTACAGGGTCACTTTGTGCCACAGGATAAATAAAAGATGGCTCTTGGTGATCCCCTCCCTAAGCAGAAAGAGCAGGGGGGACTTAGGTCTGGAATCTGTGGTAAAAATGACTGCCTCTAGAAAAAAAGGGGTCAAAAGTAGACTGGATTTTCATGAAACATTTTTTAATTAATTAATTAATTAATTAATTTTTGTATTATGGCTGGCTCAGCCTGCTCTGGGGCTGGAGCTGGCACAGCATGTGGTGCCAGGGATTGAACCGCGGTCCTTCCAGTTCCTAAGTTTTCCTAAGCAGGTGCTTTAGACTGCTGAACCATCTTGCCCCATCTCGCTGGCCCTCATGAAACGTTTTTTGATTGGCTGAATTGGTGTAATTTTGCCTGTGAGGGTGACCAGGCTGCAAGATCTGTTGCCCCCTTCTTCCTCGCCACAGCCCGAGTGGCCCTCCCCAAGCTGCAGATGAGATGGAAGACCACCACAGAGGACAGGCCTCAGTCTAGGAGAGGCAGCAGAGCCTCCAGAGAAGCTTTCAAGGGAGAAAATTCTTATACCGCCTGAATTTAATTTCATGAATGCAGTACATTTTGAAAATAAAAGGTTTAAAAAGGAGTCTTTTCAACAAATAGTACTGGACCAACCAAATGTTCCTTTGTGAAAAACTGAACATCCACTGTACAGTGTACTACATATAAAATAAAAAATAAAAAAAGTGGATCACAGGGCCGGGGAGATTAGCTCAGCAGCATGTGCGCCTGCCTGGCCAGGTCCCATTTAGTACCGAGAAAGATCATACTCAGATACTTAATATTGTGTGTGTGTGTGTGTGTGTGTGTGTGTGTGTGTATGTGAAAGTGAGTCAATAAAAATACAGTCTCACTGTGCTGTTCGGGCTGGCCTTGACTGGCAGTGATTCTACACCCTCAGCCTCCTAAGGGCTGGGACTGCAGGCACGTACCACCATGTCTGGTTCACATATTCAATTTTAAAGCCAAAACCTATAAAATTTCCAGAAGAAAATGTAAGTTAAAAAAAAAAAAAAAAAAAAAAAAAAAAAAAAAAAAAAAAAAAAAAAAAAAAAAAAAAGTAATATCTGACCAGGTTAAAAAAAGAAAAAAAAATTTTTTTTTTTTTTTTTTTTTTGGTCTTTTCTGAGGCAGGGTCTCACTATGCACTTCTGGATGGCCTTGAGCTCGCACCTATCCTCCTGCCTCAGCCTCCCAAGTGCTGGTTACAGGCGTGCACTACCACGCCTGACTGGCCAGGTAAAACTTTTATAAATAAAGTAGGAGAATAATCCAGAGAAGAAAACCAAGATCAACTGGACTTCACAAACCTGGAGATTACTGCACTTTGAAAGTGATCATGAAGAGAACAGAAAGGGAAGGCACAGGCTGGGAGACGCATCCAAGAACGCATGCTCCAAGAGAAGGCCTTGTGTTCGGAATAAGAGATACTGAAAATGATTTTTAAAAAGGTAAAATATTTGAATTCACATTTTACCAAAATAAACAGCAAATACATGTGAAAATATGCCCTACGCAGCTATGAGAATGGTTTAAAAAGAAAACTGACAGTAACAAGCACTAGATAGGAAGTAGAAGTAAATTTCAGTGTTGCTTTGAAGATAGGAAACAGCAGAATCAGTTTCTTAAAGTTCTTTATCCTACAGCTAGAGCAGCTAGCTTTCCCAGTGTATTCCCAGTGTTCCTAATGGGAAACAATCCAAGTATATTTCCACTGGTGAACAAGGGGACTGAGAAAAAGGAAACCCAAGTGCCATCCTCATCCACTGTGACTACCACCCAGACACAAGCAGGCGACTCATACCCATACGACATGAATGAATCTCAAATGCATTCAGAGAACACAGACCAAATAATTGCAACTCCGTCACAAGGTCAACTATAAAGGACAAAACCTAGATGTGCGGTTGCTGGACCTTGGGGTAGGAAAGGAGCAGCGGGCTATAAAAAGCAACAGATTTTCTTGAGTGACGGAACTTAAAAGAACTGCACATCAAAATGTGTAAACTTCAACAATGGAAATTAGACCTCAATGAAAGAAAAAAGACTTCAATATAGACCTTAGGAAAACTGACAAATGAACACATCAAACATATAAATAAGGATTTTCAAACAAGTCTATTAAATTATCATCCAGGATTATTTTCAGTAACGCTGCAAATAAGCTCATCTTTTAAGGACATTTAAATTTCAATACAAATTATATAACTTCTGATAGACATAAAGAAGACAAAGAAATGATATAGGGGACTGAATCCCAATTAAACCTGAATCATAAGTGTGTTAACATCTCTGAAGTGGAAAGTTCACTGGAGAACACTTAAATACATTTTTCCAGAGGAAAAAGTTGCAATGCTTATGTCTTATAATCAATCATACAATGCCATGCGAGCTTCAAGAATAGTAAATCTGACCCTGAATCAGACAATCTAATAAAAAAAAAAAAAAATCAACCACTATCACTTAAGAAATACTTGTACACAATGTCACAAATACATATCAGTCAGTGTCTAGGGATGCAACTATAAATGTGAGAAGCGTTCCTTGGTAAGCCAGCACAGAACAGATCTATCTCAACTGTTGGGCGGCAGGTGGAGCCAACTCCAAGGCGCACTAGCTCTGGGGAGGTCTTGGGCTTTCCTTGAACATCACAAGAGCCACTACGTGTTATTAGTTCACTTCAACCTGGTAGAAGCCACCATGTGCTTTAAATTCTACTAACTACAATCCACTGTTACGGTTTGTGTGTAGCTGTCCCCCCAAAGCCTTGTGCAATCATGGGGTGGGGACTTCTAGAGTTTGAGACTTGACTCATGATCCACAGGATTATGTGTTTTAGTACTGATAGGATTATGGGTCTGAGTACTGCTGGGATTATGGGTGTGGCCTAAGGTAGGTAGGCCGAGGCAGAGAGCCTGAAGGTAATATAAAGAGATAAAGAGAAACAAGACTGCTGCCCTGGTTGGTCAGTGGTCTGTCACCATTCTGTTGCTGTTCCACCACCATGAACTGCTGCCCTCTTCCATGTGCCTTGGAGCCAGCTGAATAGGGACTGAAACCTCCAGTAACTGAACTAGATAAACCTTCCCTTCCTTCATTTTGAGCGTCAGGTTATTTGTCCCAGCAATGAGAGAAGAGTAAGACATCCACCATATCTAGTCTACCCTATTCTTCCTGGTGCCACATATCAAGGTGCAGAAATAACAGATGCCTTAGCTTTAAGCAGTACAGGTTGATGGCAACAGGAATTCTACACCATTGTCCCTCAGGCCACTGCATGCTAACGAGAGGCAAGAGGTACACTTAAAGCCCTGGTACAAAGTCTAACACCCTCACCAGTGACAGCCTCACTAATGAGAACATACAGTGTCTCTCTACTCTAAAATAGGTCTTAAAACAAGCTTTCCATTCACTAGAGACAATGTAAAGACAGTAATCTGTTTCACACAATGATTTCAGCTCTCAAGGCATTCAATTATTTCAGAATTCTAGTATTCCGATGACATCTTACGGAAATAGTAAAAAAAGACTGGTACAGGTCATTTTCTTTTTCTTTTTTCTCTCCTGGGGATCGAACTCAGGACCTTGCACTTGCCAGCCAGGTGCTTATGCCACTGAGCTATCTCCTCAGCCCATAGGTCATTTTTGTTTATGTCTTTTTTCATGTATATCTATTCTTAAAATAACTTATGTTTTACAATTAGTTCTTAAACTGCCAGGGGTGTTAGAAGCAAATCTCTAAGTACCTGATGAAGGGCCCCTGCTGGCAAAACAACAGCGTCGCCAAGGAACTGGACCAGAGTGCGGGTCCTGACTCCGTATTCTTCAAGTAGCCTCTGGCGGAGCTTTCTGTTCACATACCAGCTTTGGTCACGTATTGGATCATGTTCTGGAAGAACTTCAAGGCCTTGTTCTTTTGAAATCTGAAAGATTAAAAGAAAAATACAGATCTCAAGGGAAGAGAGAAAACTTAGGTGAATTTCTTTTATTTATAGTAACAAGTTCTTTGTTCTAGAATCTCAGTTTATTAGAAAGAATAAATGTTCTGGGCCGGTGAGATGGCACAGTGGTCTAAGCGCTGCTTCGGCAAGCTTAGGCAACCACAGGGTCTGCAGTTCGATTCCCAGCAGCACATGCTGCACCGGCCCCACCCCGAGGGCAGGCTGAGCCGGCCATAATATAAAAAGATAAATTTAACAAAAAAAATAAAATATGACTTAAAAAAATAAAATTTTTGAAAAAATAAATGTTCTTCAATAACTTGAAAAACTAAAGGATTTTCACACAACATAGCAAACTGAAATAATATTAATAGTCAAAAGCAAAGAATATAAGCAAAAAGCTTGATTGGGTTGCTTTTGCCCCCTAAGCCAACCATTCTTATATATGGAATTCATAAACATTTCTTTATCCCTGTAAAGGAATGTACAAAGAAAGTATCTTTTGGGGCCGGAGAGATGGTTCAGTGGTCTAAAGTGCCTGCTTAAGAGGGCTCAGGCGACTGCGGGGACTGCAGTTCGATCCCCGGCACCACATGCTGCGCCAGCGCCACCACCAGGGCAGGCTGAGCCAGCCACAAAATGAATAAATAAAGAAACAAACAAACGCAACAAGCAAACAAATAAACAAATAAATAAATAAAAGAAAGTATCTTTTTAGGGCTAACCCTTTAAAAGAGTTAACCCTTGAAAAATCTATTTCAAAGGACATTTCTTTTATTTATTTATTTATTTATTTATTTGCTTGTTGTGTTTGTTTGTTTCTTTATTTATTCATTTTGTGGCTGACTCAGCCTGCCCTGGTGGTGGCGCTGGCGCAGCATGTGGTGCCGGGGATCGAACTGCAGTCCCCGCAGTCGCCTGAGCCCTCCTAAGCAGGTGCTTTAGACCACTGAACCGTCTTGCCGGCCCCATCAAAGGACATTTCTACTAATCAATAGAATCTGCTTTCTGAGGCACATTATTGTATTTTAGATTAAAATACTGGTAGACATTCTAGAATAAGACAGTGGTTACAAAATTAGAGTCCTAAAATTCATACTCATCACAGTAACCGAATTTAAACCCTTTCAGAAGATTAAGTATAACAGAATAAGTAACAACAATGATTCCTTAAAAGAAACTCAATCTACAAAACTTAAAAATATCTTCACAAAAGGGCTGAACCAGTTTCAGGGTGATACGTCAATTTCATTCAGTGCAATTACTCAAGATTTCAAATAGGGCAAAACAGAATTACTGCCTAAGAGCAGTAATTCAGATTCCAAGAAATTGAACATCTTTAGATGTTTCTATACCACACTGAGCTTTACATCGTGCAACTCCCAGAGTCTCCTCCCCACCAGCCAGCAAACATCCAGCTGACTCGAGAGCTCTGAGTCCATGCCAACTAGGCAGTAGGCAGCACTAGCGGCCGAGAAAACACTGTCACTCAAAGCTGCAAGACAAAACAGGCTGTGAAAGGGCAACACAAAGGTGCTGTGCACACAAAACCTGCACCTTTCTCAACCAAGACATTTTAAACACACATTGTTGAATACCCAATGAAACTGCATTAACAGATGAGTAAGTCATAGCTTACAGAGATGTTTTCTATAAAATCATACCTTCTGAAGAAATTCTCGTATTTTATCTGCATCTTTTCCAGCATAAATATGCCACAGAGCACCAGGCATTTCACTTGAGTCCTTCAATCTCTTCCTTAAAATGTCATCCAAATCTTCTTCCTCAAACTTTTTAAGTACTCCTAAAACACAGATTTCCAAATTGTTCAGTTCAGACCACCAGAAAGCCAAGTCTTCTGACACTGATCTATCAGAGCAGCTGAGTACTTCACTACATTAATACTCATTTAAGAATCAAATCTCATTATAAACCCAAACTATCAGAAGAACAAATGGGGTCCTGTTTCCTGCATACCATAGGAAAGAACAACATGATTTTGTTTGGTTTTTGCAACCAAGGAGTGAGATAGAAAACCCAGAAATTTCTACTTAACTTTGACCAACTCTGTCCCTGTTCCAAACCTAATGATGGTCTGCACCCACAGCATTTCTTAACTTAGAAAAGATTTTTATGACCATTGTTAGCTGGCCCTTGAAAGTACTGAGTAGGGTGAACAGGGACAATAATGTCTATTTTAGGCTCGAATAAAAGTTCCAATGAGGCAAAGGTGTTTATTATTCTGACAAATGAAAACTGTAATTCGTATAATATTTCATTTTACTATGGTTAATCTACAACTAAATACAAAATCTTTATAAACATTTTTGTTTTTGAGGAATGTTATTAAAAAATATTTATATATATATTATCTGGAAATATCTCTCTTTAAGTGTGGAAATACAGGAAGGCCTTTTTCAATTTTTTCTTTGTAATTGGGTCTTACTATGTGGTCCAGAGTATCTTGGAAATAACTATGTGGCCCAGGGTAGTCTCGAACTTGTGATATTCCTGTATCAGATTTCTAGTGCTGAGATTATGAGATGTAATAACATGCCAGTTTCTTTTCAAATTCTTGACTTCATACAGTGAATAATTTAAGTAAATGTTCTTTTAAGAGGAGATAGCCTTCCAAAAAGGATATAATTAAGCTGGGTGCGGCAACACTTGCCTATAATTCCAGCAGTCTGAATGCTGAGGCAGGAGGACTGCTGTGTGAGGCCAGCCTGGATTAGACCCTGTTTTGGTGCTCCAAACAAGGGTGTATGTTAGATATTTCCTGACATCAAGACCAGTTTAATCTGCAAATGTTATTTTAAACAGTTTTTTCCCCATCCCAAGATAAAAGAAGAAAATTAAGGGCAATATTAAATGCACATTACAAAAAAACCCTATACTTTTGGGTTTTTTAAAATTTAAATCCCTATGACTTTTTCTTTTTTAATATTATGGACAGCTCAGCTTACTCTGGGGGTGGGGCTGGCGCAGCATGTGGTGCTAGGGATTGGAACCGCAGTTCCTGTGGTTGCCTAAGCTTGCCTAAGCACGCACTTTAGACGGCTGAGCCATCTCACCGGCAAAACTACACTTTTAATTGTATTGATTTGACTTAAGAATTCAAAATGTTCTCTTTAAAAAAAGCTAAGACTGGGCCAGCCATATAGCTCAGCAGATTAAAGTACCTGCTTAGGCAGATGTGCAGGGACCAGGGTTTGATCCTCTGGAGTGCCTTGCAGTGCCCTGCCAGCCCTGCACCTGAGGCACGCTGGGACAGCAACTGAGAGTGGGTGTGGTGGCATCTGCCTGCAATCCCAATGCTTGGGAGGCTGAAAACAGGAGGATCACTAAAAGTCTAATCTGTGTAGTGAGACCCTATAGACTCTGTACTACATTAAAAAAAAGCGCAAATATTTTAACAATACATTTGCTTAACAATTAATTGTAAGTTAGAAAGCACGGATTAAATTTTTCCCTTTGAATTTTACTGCTCCATAAATTTTAAAAGGGGGAGGGCTGATCCTAAGAAAGAGGATAACTGACAAGAGTAAATTTTCTCCACCCAGGAAGATCTCCTGGGTGTGATAGTAATAAATAATAGTTTTGACAGATAAATACAAGAATCCGAAAAGAAGACAGAACAACAGGAGCCGCTGTGAGTGAAGAAGCATTAAGAATTAAGGAACCCGGGCATGGTGGCGCATGCCTGTAACCCCAGCACTTGGGAGGCTGAGGCAGGAGGATTGGTGTGAGTTTGAGACCAACCTGGGCTACAAAATTGAGTTCAAGGCCAGCCTGAACTGCATAGCCAGACCCTGTCTCAAAAAAAAAAAAAAAAAAAAAAAAAAGGATTAAGCAGGTCAGTATTTTCTCATGTGCTTCATTAGTATTACTGAAAATAATGCTTTGTGACCAAAAACAAAGTTTCAAATAAAGATAGCCAAAGAATTCTTTAAAATGTTCTAAGTTCTTAAAAAAGACCAGATGTTACACAAGAAACAGTGAACAGGGAATATATGGGAGCATCAGTAAACAAGCCAGTTCCAGCACCTAAGGATATGAACAAGTAACAGTGGAGAAACCGAGTATAATGTTTACACTGCAGTCCAGATACTAGAGGGAAAAGAGAACTGATTGCAGCATCATAGGCCTGTGAAGGATAGATAGTAAAAAACAAAGGTCAGATACTTCTTTGGTAGAGCTAGGATTAAAATTCAAGTGTGCCTGTGACTCGAACCATTGGGGCAGAGTGGGGGATGGGCAGGGGCAGCTGTCTATTACAGTCAGTAAAATCAGTTAAGAAAACTGAGTTGTCAGTAAGTTTCCATATGGGGCTGGGGAGATAGCTCCGTGGCACAGGTGCCTGCCTGGCATGTGCAAGGTCGTGAATTGAAACCTGTCCTGATAAAGTTTCCATACTTAAAAAATTTAGGTTGTGTACTACAGAAATGGTCAAATGTACACAAGCAGGGTGAATACTAACTAAAATGAATCTTTACGTCTCTTCACCCATTCCATGCCAGATCCACTCTGAGCTTCAGATGTAGGAACAATGATTTAAGTGGTGGTCAGAGGTTTATACAAAACTTGACAGTGACATAGAGCTGAAAAAGGTTGAGAATGTAACTCTACAAGTGTCTGTCCATGAGGTGTCCAAGTTACGGGACTGTTGTCACAGAACCATCACTCTGAAAGAGGCACTGTGTGATTATTAGGCCGAACTTCCAAAGTGACTAGCTTGGGGATCTAGATAAATGTCTTGGGGGCCAGGGAGGCATGATTTGGGACCCTGTGCTCTCCAAGGCCTTCTTCACCTGCTCTGCCTTCCTTCCAGCTCCCATGGACTGAGCAGGATTACTCCATAGTACTTCCCAACGCTTCTGACTTGGAGCCAACTGATGACCCCAAGACCATGGGCCAACCAAGCCTCAGCTTCCTCTATGTTGTTCATATACTACACTCAGAGACAGGAAAGTGGCCCAGCATAGTGGTAATTAACAATGTCGGGCCGGCGAGATGGTTCAGTGGTCTAAAGCGCCTGCTTAGGAAAGCTTAGGCAGCTGCAGGGACTGCGGTTCGATCCCCGGCACCACATGCTGTGCCAGCCCCCACCACCAGGGCAGGCTGAGCCAGCCACAAAATAAATAAAATAAAGAAACAAACAAACACAACAAACAAACAAATAAATAAATAAAAATTAAAAAAAAAAAGTCACTTATCACAGAGGGAGCTGAGTGAAATTAATGGACTGAAACGAAGTTCTTAGAATTATCCAAATCTACATCAGTGCCATCAGGATGTCATAGTTGATACATAGTGTCAACTTGAGGAAGCCTGGCTGAATGGGCTGGGCTGGTTCCGGGCTGTGGGGGCCCCAACCTGCAGGATGCAGAGAGCCTGCCCTGGGATGTGATTGGTTCTACCCTAGGGCCAGGCAGGCCACCCCAGAGTGACTCAGCACAAAAAGTGTGTTAAAAGAGTTGAGGAAGACTTTGGGCGGATCAGCCTGGCCCTGCCCTGCCCTGGCTGCTTCCTGAGAGAAGGCCTCCACTTTGGAGGAGCCTGATCTTCGCAGCCACAGCACTTTGGAGGAGCTCTGCGCCTGCACAGAATTCATGAGAGAGAGGCTTGATGGATGCCACAGCGGCTGCTCCTCCTCTGCTCTTCATTGTTTTCTGCTGCCTTGGACCAGCCGAGTATCAACGGAAACCTCCACAAACTGTGAGCTAAATAAACCTTTCCTTCCTTCATTCTGAGTGTAGGGTATTTGTCCCAGCAATGAGTAAAAAGTAACTAAGACACAGTAGCCGCAGTGACTTCAAATAGGTACAAGAGGAACACTGAAATGAGTTGAAATTCAAAAGAGAGGTAACGAAATCAGTCAAATCTACTAGGAGGCAAAGTTCTTCACATTTGAGAGAGAAAGAATAGTCTGCTCCTACTCATGTATTTACTGATTTATTTTATGGTACAGAGGTTGAACACAAGGCCTTACAAGATAAGCAAGAGGTCTACCACTGAGCCACACCTCAGCCCTAGAGTCTGAAGAGAAGCAAATGGGGAGGAAAAGAACTAGGACGAGTGGGGCACAGTGGTGCTTGCCTGTGATCCCAGAACTTTGGAGGTTGAGGCAAGAGGACCGAAAGTTTGAGCCTCACCTAAGCAACTCAGTAAGAAACTGTTTTAAAATAAAAAATAAAGAGAGCTGGGAGATAGTTCCGTGTGAAGGCACTGGCTTCTATTCCCAATAGTGCAAAATCATAACTGTGTATTAAATAAGTAAATGAAGACCTATGATTGTGTGTATAATGACATGGGGCAAGGTTTCAGACAGTAACGCAAACAAAGGGGAACTGGACAGGTCATTTCTACCTAGGATAAATAAAAACTCTCACTTCCTCTGATCCTAGGAGAAGGAAGAAAAAAGAACATAAAACCAAACACCAGAATACTTGATATACAAAGCAAATCTTTATTTTTGTCTACCCTCCCCCAGTACTCGGGCTAGAACTCAGGACCTTACACTTGCAAGGCAGGCACTTATGCCGCTGAGCTATCTCCCTGGCTCTGCATTTTTGTCTTTTTAAGACAGGGTTTGGGGCCAGCAATATGGTTCAGTGGTCTAAAGCGCCTGCTTAGGAAAGGTTAGGCAACTGTACAGACCTTGGTTTGATCCCCAGCACCACATGCTGTGCCAGCTCCACCCCTAGGGCAGGCTGAGCATGCTGTAAAACAAACAAACAAACAAACAAAAGACAGGGTTTTGCTATAGAGTTTAGGATGGTCTTGAACTCACTTTATAGCCTAGGCTAGCCTCAAACTTTCAGTGATCCTCCTGCTTTAGCCTCCCAAGTACTCGGACTACAGTCATGTGCCACCACACCCAGCTGAGGAATTTTTACATTTATGTATGTATGTATGTATGTATTTATTTATGGAACCAAGGATCGAACTCAGGACCTTGCATTTGCCAGGCAGGCACTTGTGCCCCTGAGCTATCTCCCCAGCCCGAATATTTACTTTTAAAATCACATTTCTTTTACTAGAAAAAAGTAAAATCTGCCTTCAAGTAATAAAGATTACAATATTGCTAGAGCTACTGCGATTGCTTTTCCAATCTGCTGTTAACTCAGAGGCTGATGTGCTG
>PVKN010002382.1:0-42934 GCA_004027915.1 Capromys pilorides | reverse complement strand
TAGTGTTCATACAATTAATTGCCTAATCTTGTACTCTGAATAAGTAATGTAAAGATGACAATATGCAATGTAGTAAGCACTCTTACCCTCCTATAATCTTGTTTTGAAATTTTAGATGTTTGTCTTTAAAATAAAAAATAAATAAATAAATAATAAAATAATTACTAAATGAGGAGTGGAATTCAAGCTGTTCAGAAATACAGTTTTGAACACTGAACGTTTTCCCCACTAACCCTTCCTGGTGAGACCTGGCATGCGGGACAGACCCATAGAGCAGCCAAGGGGCTCCAAGACTTCAGCTTCAGCCTCAAAACCCCAAAAGTAAGCTCCTTCCCATCCTTGTACAAGTAACTTTTCAGATATGAATTCCGTGTTCGTCCATCTGTCACCACCGCCAAGCTACAGGAGGATCGCTTACAAGACCACACCAAACGTCAAGCTGAAAGAACACGCACTAAGCTTCAAGAAGCCGAAGTAGCCGGGTGCGGCCCAGGCGTACTTCTTGAGCACACCCATGGCCCATCGTTAGGTTCCTTAGAAGCTGAGACCCAAGCATCGCTTGAGCCCAGGAGTTCAAAACCAGCTTGGGTAATGTTAATGAAGCCCACTCTCAAAAAATCAATCTTAAAAGCCTATAAGAATTTTTTTTTTTGGAGGAGGAGGACCAGGGTTCGAACTCACAACCTTGCACTTGCCAGGCAGGCTCTTGTGCCACGGAGTTATCTCCCCAGCCCATCTATAAGAAAATTTTTAAAAAGAATAAATAAATAAATAAATAAATATCCAAAGTGAATTTTTAATTAAATGGTCTTGTAGAAAAAGATATTAAGATTAGGGCCGGCCAGATAGCTCAGCGGACTGAAGTGCCTGCTTAGGCAGAGCGCAGTGGCTGGCGTTCAATCCTCAGTCTGCATGTCACCCCGCCCCCCCCCCCAGCACACTAAGATGGTGATTGAGACTGGGCGTGTTGGTGCACGCCCAGTGGATTTTCATTTTATTAGGATTTTTATCTCTGTAGGATTTACTAACCCTATGAGGTACTAAATATAATTAATTTTTTATGATTATGTCCCCCACCTCCCACCACTTCCTTGTTTCATCTGGACAGCTACAGGGTAATCCCAGTGCTTGGGAGGCCGAAAACAGGAGAATCACTAGGACTTCGATCTACATAGTGAAATCCTATAGACCCTGTACTAAATACAACAAAAGAAAAAGATATTAAAATCAGTGTAAGGAACTAAGATTAATGCAAAAACCAGGTGGACAAAGGCTAACTGATCTGTAAATCTTGAGGTATGTCTGAGTCAGATCTTATTCCTTTGTTTTGCTTGTTTAAACCAACTGATGTGTGGAGTTGAATGAATAATTCCTTCCAAGGCATGATAGCGTCAGTACTTTCCTGTTTGACTCAGATCGGAAGCTGTAATAAGGTCCAAGCTATTACTGTTCTTGAGATGACTGTAAACACACACGACTTCTCTTTCAACCCTAAGAACTCTTCCAAACACACTGAGCGCTTGAGCTCATGTTTGTGTCCAAAAGCACCTAGTGCTCTTCACTGTGTTCAGTTCTCCATCTCACCAAAGCACATGTGAGTATGGTGCAGAAGGGACCGCTGTAGCTGTCCAGATGAAACAAGGAAGTGGTGGGAGGTGGGGGAGACAATCATGAAAAATTAATCGTACTGAGTACCTCATAGGGTTAGTAAATCCTACAGAGATAAAAATCCCAATAAAATGAAAATCCTAGCTAAATCCTTTCATTGGGATTGGCCATTAGTTATATCTGACTTTGTCATTGTTGCCAGTTGTTGTTTTATGGAAAAGCAGCACATGTCTGTTGGAAGAAAGATGAAAGTTGTCACCTTCATTGTCCAGTGACACTAGCTTTGCGCTTTGTACTACTAGTAATATCCACATTGCAGGGATTTTTAGTGAACTCGAAACTCCATGGGAAAATGTTTAGAACAATGTCCAGTAAAACAATGCACTGCTATTATGCTACCGTTGACATCATCCTGGCACCTCTCTATCCTATCACACAGCCTAAAAATCTTGTAGATCGAATGCAGGGTAGCTCCAGGGATGGTGGTATAGGGAATGGAGGCACTAGGAGATGGAAGTGTTTCTACCCAGATGCAGAATAGAGACAAGGCTCGACCTAAGGGGCAGCAACATATTTAAAATGATTTCAAACTGGCTAAGGTGCATCTTCTGCTACTTGCCTTCCCTGGTCCAAAAGAGAGGTCACGTTTCCCACAGACCTGCCTGTGCAGAACCTGTATAGGATACAGATTAGATGCAATTATGTAAGCAATACCGCAATTATAATGCTAAACACTGTCGTCACTCCACTACGGTTCTTCCCAAGCCCCGGCACCTATCCTCTTACATTGGTTTGCTGTCACTATAACTATGACTTTTTGAGAACGTATTATCAATAGAATCACAGTCAGGATGGCTACACAGTTCCCAGGCCTGGTACAGAGGAAAACTATGGAGCCCCTTGGTCAAAAAGTGTTAAGAACTTCAAGGCTGGGGAAATAGCTCAGCAGTCTGAGCGCCTGCCAGGTAAGTACAAAGACCTCAGTTCAATCCCCGGTACCATATGCTGTGCTGGCCCCAGAACCCTCCCCAGTGTTTCAGCACTGGGGAGGCTGAAACAGGAAGACTGCTACAAGTCTGAACTGCACAGTGAGACCCTGTATCCAACAAATAAATAAATAAGAATTTCAAGGCAGCAAGAGCAGAGCGTTAAGCCTAGTACAGAACCTGTTGGAACATGAGCCCTCATGTGACTACGAGGCTACATGCGCATGAAGCCAGCTATGTGCAAGACACGTGGGCTTTTGTCTGTTCTTTGTCTAGCACTAAGACTCAGCCTTCCTTCTACATAACTCGATTTCGTTATGCGAATGTACCATAATTTACCAATAGATGGACACATTTTGTTTTTAGTCTGGAGCTGTTTTAAATAAAACTGCTAAGAAGCACTCAGGTACAAATCTTTGTACGACAGCTTTTGGAGAGAAGTTTTTAGTTTTGGTTAAACCCACAGTATCAACTTTTTACTTGTATGGTTCACACTTCTTGTGTCTTACCTAAGGTGGTTGTTGTTGTTGTTGTTGTTGTTTAATCTAACCCAAAGTAACAAAGATTTCCTGCCATGTTTTCTTTCAAAAACTTCATAATTTTAGATTTTACATTTTAGTCTGTGATCTAGTTTGAGTTAGTTTGGTGGTTCATGCAACTATGAGTCACAGTTATTTAATGTTCTTTTGCTGAAAAGGCTGTCCTTTCTTGATTGAATTGTCTGTGGCTTACATTTATGTCCGTGGTCCATTGAAGAGCTTTAACCAGAAGGGTGACAATGAGCTTGGCTTGGGGACATCCACCTACGACGCCAGCCTTGGAAGGCTAAAACAGACAGTGAGCTCGAGGCCAGCCTGAACTCCACAGTGAGACCCTGTGTCAAAAACAACAAATAAGAGGGGCAAGATCCTTTAACAAGATCATGCAGCTGCTATAAAAAGTGTGTGTTATAATAAAGTAAAAGGAGATGAGACCCAGGGTGTGGGGGTACAAGTCTGTAATCCCAGTACTCGGGAGGCTGAGGCAGGAGGATCATTGTGAGTTCGAGGCCAGCTTGGGCTACAAAGTGAATAAGCCAGTCTGAACTGCAGTGAGACCCTGACTCAAAAAGAAAAAAAAAAAAAGATAAAGTAAACGAGAGAGCAGCTAGAACACTATTCAGAGTTCATGTGAGCAACTACAGAAACTTCAACAGGCTTTAAGCAGAACACAGAAATCTCACTGTAGTTTCTACTGGCTTTTCCCTGTTGACTAATGATGCTTAGTACTTTTGATTTGCTTATTTTCTACCCATTTATCACATTTGGTCTATTCCAATCATTTCTCCTCACTTTTTTTTTAACATTTCTAATAGCATTTCTAGTAACTGGAGAATCTTTAGCAAAGGACTAGCAACATCTTGTTGTAGGGTTTTTGGTTTGGTTTGGTTTTGTACCAGGGATCAAACTCGGGACCTTCACTTGCGAGGTGGGTGTTTACGCAGCAGAGCTATCTCCCCAGCCCTTCAATGCAGTTTCAGGATTTTAATTGGCATTTCCTGAATGTCTAATAATATTGACTTCTTTATATGCATATTTCCCATCTATTTTATATCTTTAGTGGAATGTCTATTCAAGTCACGTATCTTTTTTAACATTTAGTCCTGTAATCCATTTGGAGAGCTTAAACAGAGGAGTAACAAGCTCTTTCAACAACACTGTGCACTGCTCTAAGGAGAATGGATTATAATGAAGCAGCACACAATCAGATACACTAGGAGATCACTTATAGGCCAAGCAGCAAGCAATGGGGCGAGAGTGGGGAAGAAGAGGAGCAGACAGGTTTGGAAATGCTGTAGAAATAGAGTTGCTGCCAGGGAGAGAGCTCAGTGGCAGGAGCGGGTGCCTAGCAAGGTCCTGCATTTGACCCCTGCTACAAGAAGAAAGAAAGAAAGAAAGAAAGAGAGAGAGAGAGAGAGAGAGAGAGAGAGAGAGAGAGAAAGAAAGAAAGAAAGAAAGAAAGAAAGAAAGAAAGAAAGAAAGAAAGAAAGAGAAAGAAAGAAAGGGCGAGCTCATTTAGTTGCTGGAAGCTGGAAGCAGATTAGCTGAAGAGACATGAAAGGAAGACTCTAGAGCCATTATCATATTTTGGGCTCCAAAGATAAAGATAGAAGATTCTCCCTCATCCCCCCCATCCCCCCCACCCCCTCTCTCAGTACTGGGAGTTGAACTCAGGAGCCTCTCCTAGCCAACCAGATGCGTATTCTACTGAGCTATCTCCCCAGCCCAAAGATTCTTGACTAGAATACAAAAGACTAGAAACTGGTAGAAGCAGCAGGAGTGGGAGGTGGCTGGTTCAGGTGTTCTTGAAGGTATTAGGGACACACTGGAAAATATAAGTCTGGAATTTTACACAGAGATGGAAGCCAAAGACGTAAAAACTTCACCTATGAACAGTATATTTTTCTAGTAATTCTGTGGTTCTATGGTTTATACATGTGGCTCTAGGCTGCTAGAAATTATTGTGCAGTGTGTGGTGGACTGCGATTCCCCACGGGGTAACCACTTGCCCGTGCACACTTCCCTCCTGGCCTGTCTGCCCCCCACCTCCAGAATTATGACCAGACTTTTTGTCCAAGCATTCAAAGCCCTCGATGGCCTGAATCCATTTTCTTTCCTGTCCTACTTGACCCTACATTTTCCTAATGGCTTTTCCAACTCTGACAAGACTTTATAGAAAGCCCCCTCAGAAGCACGGAGGCCTGAGCTATGGGAGCAACTAATAAACACTCTGCTGCTCCCCCTTGCCTCACTACCTAGAACTCTCCTTTGTGTTGATTTACATGTGGGTGCTTTCAAACAGGAACTTTATTGAAGAGATTTCATTGCTTTAAAAACACAAAAAAGCCTAAATCACTTGCTCTTCCTATTCAAGTTTTACAATATCTGCTCCTCATGACCATGTCCCTCCGGAAATAGACTCTGAGACACAGATTATACACAGTGGGTTCATAGAGGCATGCCCTGCCCTGAAGGAACATGAAGCAGGAGTAAGCAGGAGACGTGCTGGGTACAGTGATGTGTCCCTGTAATTTTGGCACTCTCACAGCCTGCTGTAGGTTCTGTTGAGATGTCCCTTGCCAAAGTCTCATGCAATCATGGGGCAGCTTCTAAAGTTTTGATTGACTCACTGTCCAATGGTAGGACTATGGGTGTGAGTGCAACACCCACCCTGGGGTGGGCAGCTTGCATAAAATAAAGGGAGGGAGCGAGGCTTGCTCTTACTGCTTCTCTCCTTTTACTCTGGCTGCTTTTGCTGTTTTCTGCTGCCATAAACTGCTGCCTTCTACCACGTGTCACTCTGCCTTAGAGTTAATGGAGTATGGACTGAAAGTTGCACAAACTATAAGCTAAATAAACCTTTGCTTCCTTAATTCTGGGAGTCTCCTTCCATCTCGGCAGTGAGAACAAGTAACCAAGACAGAATTTGAGAACAAGTAACCAAGAGAAGTGAGGTCATTGCTGTGACTGTATCTGGCCATGTGGCTCGAGAGCCTTTGGGAATGGCTCGAGTGACGAGCTTGGAGAGTTTTCAGAGATGTCATCAGAAAGAGCAGAGCTGGAACACCTCAGGCTGTTCTATATGGGAGATTCTAATCAGAGCTCAGAGGACCACAAGGCTGATAGAAATCCTGCTGGTAAAGACTGGGCTGGGGAGGTTTCTGCTGGGAATAAGGAATGTTTTGACTGCTGGACCCCAGATGATGTGTATTACGGCTTGACAGAAAATTTAAATTTTGCTTGTGTCCAGAGACATTATCTGAGCCTGAGATAACGGGTTGCAGGCTAATTAATCTGGCAGTCTAATGTTGAGGCAATGGCATGGCTATTGTTGGAGGGTTTTAGCCAGATTTATGTTGACAATCAAAAGCAAAGAGCTCAGCCAGATCACTTAAAATGTGAGTTTGGCCAGAAAGGAAGCTCCAATAAAGCTGTGGACTGCAAAGATACAGCGGAGATGATCTCCATTGCTGAGAAGGAACAGGAGCATAGAAAAGATGACCTGAGGGCATCTTAAGCAGCAACAAGCCCCTGCACCTTGCAGCCTCAGCACTGCAAAAGTGAAAGACTTTGCTTTGAGAAGAAAGCCACAGAGCACCATGTTCTGGAACAGCAGTGGCAGCTGCAACAGGCTCCAGAATGGCCACAGCATAGACAATCTGCTCCTCAGAATCAGGTTCAGTGTGCTCAGAAATCTACACATGACCCCTACAGCTAAAACAGAAGAAAGCCTGGTTACTGCTGCAGCTGGCAGCACATCTTGTTTTCATCCACATGGTGCCAGTTTTAGGTGTATCCAGAATGTAAGAATTCTGCAGTTCAAAAGGCCCCTACCCAAATTTCAAAAGGTCTAGGAGGCCAGGCAGTGAGCCCCTGAGAGGGCAGTATGGAAAGCTGTGAGTGAGAAGCCAAAGGTGCAGCAGAGGCCCCAGAAGTTTGAATAATGCAGGAACATGGATCACTTGAGGAAAGCTGTAAGGAGGAAACAAAGTGGGCCTAAGAGAGAAGCCATGGAACTACAACAGCTGCATATGCCACAGGGTTGGGTCACACAGACTGGCGCTCACAACTTACCACAGATTGGTTCAGAAGGTCCACGTGGAACTATAGGGCTTAATGTTTGCCCTGTTGGACGCTAGACTTGCTTTGGTCTCATTCCTTTGTATTCCACTATTTGCAACATTTGCAATGGAAATATTCATCTTGTGCTGTTCAATGTTGGAAGTGTTTAACTTTCTTTTCGTTTGTATAAGGCTCAGAGACAAGAGTTTCCCTTACATCTTGGAGAGGACTTGGACTTTTCAGCAATGCTGAAACTTTTAGGACTTTGGCAACTCAGAGACGGGCTAAAATGCCTTTTACATAGAGGGATGTGCATGAGTCTTTGGGGCTTCAGGGGTGAAATGTTATGGTTTGTGCCTCGATGTCCCCACAATGCCCCTTGAAGTCATGGTGGTGGGTTATACAGTTTCTGATGGATTCGTGGTCCAGTACTTGGATTATGGATGTAAGTGCCACACCCACCCTAGTGTAGGCAGCCCGCATGTGACATAAGGGAGGGCTTGCTCTTTCTACTTCTCCCCTTTTGCTCTTGTTCTTTTTGCCGTTCTCTGGCAGCATAAACTGCTGCCCTCTGCCATGTGACACTCCACCTTGAAGGCAGCAGAGTGTGGATGGAAACCTCCACAAACTGTGAGCTAAATAAACCTTTCCTTCCTTAACTCTGGGAGCCAGGTGTTTTTCTCAGCAACAAGAGAAGAGCAACCAAGATAGAGCCTGAGGCAGAAGAATTCTAAATTCAAGCCCATTCTGGCCAATTTAGTGACTTGGTGAGCTCCTGTCTAAAATTTAAAAAAAAAACTTGGTGTGTTCAGTTCAAAGGCTCTGTGGGTTCAATCCTCACTTTGGGGAAGAGGTAGAGGGGAGTCAGAAGTAGAAAGAGATGTTGGATCACGAAGCAGTTATGATAGGATTCATTTTTTTTTTTCAGCCCTTAGGGAGGAGAATGAGGGAAAAAAAGAAGAACCAAGACATATTATGTGCAGCTACAAACTTCCTATGATGAATGTGATCATTATGTGTATCAAAAGTATGACAATAAAATTAATTTTTAAAAATGCAATAATTCAAAAATAAAATTAGTGTCAACAAGATATCTTGGTGGCATAAACACCTGCCTGGCAAGTGCAAGGTCCTGAGTTTGATCTCTAGTTCTAACAAATTAAATTAAATTAAATTTTAACTTAAGTTAATTTTATTTATTTATTTATCTATTTATTTATTTTTGTCTTTTTCAGACAGGGTCTTGCTTTGCAGTTCAGGCTGGCCTTGAGCTCATTTTTATAGCCCAGCCTGGCCTCGAACTTGCACTGATCCTCCTGCCTCAGCCTCCCAAAATCTGGGATTACAGGTGTGTGCCACCATGCCCAGCAATTTAAGTTAATTTAGTGGTTGAGAAAAAAAAGTATTACTACTTCCAAATCATACCGATTGAAAGACAGGCATGATGGCGCATGCCTGCAACCCCAACACTAGGGAGGCTGAAACAGGAGGGTCACTGTGAGTTCAAGGTCAGCCTGGGCTATGAAGTGAACTCAAGGATAGCCTGAACTATAGAGTAAGACCTTGTTTCAAAAAACAAAAAATACACAAAAAAATCCTACTCATCCATTAAGCCCAAGTAAAATAGTATATCCTCTATTATACAGTTCTTGTCATCATAAATAATATTTTTCTGAAAATGCATAAAATGTATCTATATTCCTTTTATTTCACTAGAGTGTTTATTGGGCTTGACCTTCTACCAGAGATATTTTTCATCTTTGATAAGTTGAAAGATCCAGGCAGTAAATTAGAACCTGTTACAAACAAAACATGTAACCAACTCCATGATCTAGACAAATAAATTTCAGTCCGGTGTGGTACATGTGCCTATAATCCCAACAACTGGCAATGAACCTGTTTGACAATAATGCAATGTCACATTTCAGATAAATCCTCAAAATGAGTCACAAGTTCCCGGCCAGCACTGGCACTTTAGCAAGACCTTGTCTGAAAGCAAAGGTCTAGGGAAGAATCTCACTGTGAAAGCTTTGGGTTTGATCGCCAGTACATAGAAGGGGGTGGGGGGCACGCAGCATCACCGCTTCTTTAAAAAAAAATAGTAATAACTGATAATTATGATAATTGGAAGTTAAAGGTTCACAGTGGTAAATAAGAGCATGTGGGAGGGAATTTAATTCAAACAAGAGTATCAGGGAATGAGCCTCTAAGCAAGTGATAAACTCAGACCAGAAACACAAGCAGCTTACTTACAGAAGTGGGGGGTTAAGTAACGGGAATATATTCAAGTAGGATGGAGGAACAAATACCAAGGGCAACAATTATTAAGCAAGTATACATATAGATCACCTCCTGGGGCAACATCACCAAATAAAAACAAGAAAGGCGCTTTCTTCATGGAACATGCTTTCTAAGAAATAAAAGCAGCCAATACAATTTCCATTATGTAACTATAGTTATCAAGGAAGAATGGCGTGAGATGGGGTGGACATGGCAGGTGGAGGCCAGAGGACTAAAGGCCTGGTAATAACTTGAGAATTTTAATACAATGGGATGGGCCCAAATTAGCTTTTTCCTTGATTGTTTGATTTGGCAGGTGGGGTGGGGTGGGGTGTGTATGTGTGTGGGTACACACGTGTGTGGTGCTGGAGATTGAACCCAAGCCCTCTCCTCTTACATGCATAGCACCACTGAGCTATATTCCCAACCCAAAATTGATTTGCAAGCCATCACTCTGGCTGTAGCGTACACCTTTTAGCCCCTTCCATTTTGCAAGCTTTTAGAAAGCTGCTCTACATAACTAACTTAACTTCTAACACACAGGCCCCTGGGCAATAATGAGCACCCAATAAATAATAACAATGGCTGACACGTGAATATTTTCCATGTGCCAGAGACTAGTATAAGCGGGACTGTGTATCAACTTATCAATTCTGAAGCCAGGCGTGGTGGCACATGCCTATAATCTCAGCACTCAGAAGGCTGAGGCAGGAGAATTGCCAGAAGTTTAAGTCCAGCCTGGGCTACACAGTGAGTTCAAAGCCTGAATTATACAGCAAGAGTCCATCTGAAACAAAACAAAGCAAAGCATTTGACTCAGCTGCCATAAGAAATTTTACACACGGAATCTCTAGATGCCTACATGTACATGGAGCCGGGGGTGGAAAAATAATAACAGATGTTACATGAATAGCTTTACAGCTTACTTAGATCAAGTTATTCAAAAGCACTCACAATGAGCCACAAGGTTAGGAAATATGTGAACCTCAACTGGTCGCAGTGGTGCACCCCTGGAATCCTAGCACTCTTGAAGCGGGGGCAGGAAGATCCTTTGGAGTTCGAGACCATCCTGGGTTACAAAGTGAGCTCTAGGCTAGCCTGAACTACATAGCGAGACCCCGTCTCAAAAAAGAAAGAAAGAAAGAAAGAAGTAAATAAATAAATAAATTCAGGGACCTCAAAACTATGTGATTCTTTATTTTTTTATAATTTTTTTATGTGCGATCTTTTAGCCAAAGACTATTATACAGATTGTCATGTCTCTAAGAACTTCCCCTTATCTGTATTGATGGTTATTCAAGTGTACAACACAGAACATGAAGAGCTGGTTTAGCAAAATCATGTGGTTTCTGAGGAACTGTTCATTGCAAATCACAACAATCTCTTTAAAAAATCAGCATGAGCCCATCCCTCTCTGGAAAAAAAGATCAAAAAAAATGTCAAGAATGCGCTCCTTATCTAGGATCTCCCGCGGGAGCCACCCCCACCCTTCCCCTGCAGCTCCCCAGCGTTGCAACACACTCGACTTACCTGGGCTGTACCTTCTGGACTGACTGAGAAGCCAGATAAACATCACACTCTAAAGAGACACCGAGGAAAAGTCCCGAACGGAGCCCTGCAAGCCCCGTAAGGGCTCCAAACGCAAACGTGCACGCACTGCCTCACAGAGGAGCAAAGCAAGGTCAGGGCGGGCGGCCCCGGCTGCTCCGCGGGGAGCGCAGGTCGCTGCTGCCCACACCCAGCCCCAGCCCCAGCCCCAGCCCCAGCCCCAGCCCCAGCCCCATCCCCAGCCTGGGAGGAGCGGGGCCTCGGCACGGTTCCCACAGAGGCGTTCCCTGGGCCTGGTCACTCGGGAGACAGTAGTGACACTTAGGAAGTGGGACCTACAGTGGAGGTCCCCAGAGGCTCCCCAGAGACCAGGCCTGGACCGCGGCCTTCACCTTCCTGCTCCTCGTCCTGTTTCCGGCCGGCCGGGCAGATAAGTGGAAGGTTTGCTGGGCTGCAGGGGCTGGAGCGCGGGGGCCACGGGGCTGCGCCCAGCCTTCCAAGCCGGGACCCAAGCTAGCGCTCTTGGCCTTTGTAAACTCGTTCTCTCAGTTCCTCCTTTACGACAAGAACGCGACTACTCAGGCACTGGCCTCAAGCTCTCCCAGACCGTAAGCTCTCAGGTCAGCCCACCTACCAGCGAGCATAAATAATGAGCAGCAGACCCCCGAGAGCCTCCATCCCCTAGCTCACAGCCCCTGTTTATCTCGTCCACGTTTTCCTCACCTCGGTGGGCCTTAGCCACACACCCCAACCCTAGGCAGGCGCTGAAAACAGATTTGTGTGTGGGATTGGTGTATGTGGCTTTGTAACATTTCATAAATCTTGTTGAAAGAAATGTAAACTAAAAACAGGACTTTGCAATAAAAAGTATTTTTATAGATAACTAAACAAAGACTTACAGGAATAGAACCCAACCATTAGGAGACAAAGGAATTGGTTTTTTTTATTTTTTAACTTTTTAAAAAATTTTTTTAGTAATTGCTTTTCTTGACAGCCCTGAAAAGCTTTAAATTAACCTCAAAGACAGGATGCCTGTCACAGAACAGACACACGTTCCAGCCCCTACTTGTTTACATCTTCCTAAGGCCATAGTCCCACCCCCACCCCTTCGCTATTTGTCTTCCAGAACAAAAGGCCCTGGAGCCTAACCCTGTCTAGTCCAGAAACTTATAGTGAGTGCATCAGGAACCACTGCGGCCCTCGAACAAAATCAAAGTTAGTAAGCCAGTGATTATGAGCCTGAAAGCAGCACACACCTGGCGCGGTAGAGGGCACTAACGAATGTTTTCTCAATTCCTGCAACAACTCAGATGAGGAAGCTGGGAGTCAGGGAAGACAACTGATCAAAATCTATGTGTTAGCTCTATTTAAAACCTATATGTGGTGGTACACACCTATAGTCCCAACACTCAAGGGGAGGCTGACACAGGAGGATCACTGGACTTTGAGACGAGCCTGGGCTACAAAGTGAGCTCAAGGTCAGCCTGAACTGCATGGCAAGACTATTGTCTAAAAAAGACAAAAAATAAAATAAAGTAAAATAAAACCTGTAACATAACGGGCTGGAGAGACAGCTCAGCGATCTAAAGCCCCTGCTTAGGCAAGCTTAGGCAATTGCAGGGACCGTGGGTTCGATCCCAGGCAGCACTGGCCATAACATAAATAAACACATAAATGAAGTTTAAACATCCTACTTTTTAAAAAAATAAACAAATAAAACATATAACATGAACCTATATACAATAAATTACTTATAAGTTTACTAAATTAAAATGAACTTATAAATTCATTTACAAGTAAATAATTCCATATAAATTAAATTTATAAAATATTGTATTTTTTATGTACTTAGTACAACCTCTACAGAGTCCCACTATACAGATCAGACTCATTATGATCCTCCTGTTTTCAGCCTCCCAAGCACTGAGATTACAGGCATGTACCACCACACCCAGTCTATAAATTGTTATCTATTTAAATATAAGCTCTAAGTGCTCAAATTATTTCTGTTTGTGAGGTCATCTTTGTTTTGTTGTTGCTGCTGCTATTGTTTTGACGCTGTCTGACTGTGTAGACTAGATTAGCCTCAAACCTATGATCCTTGTGCTTCACCATATTTTAAATTAAATATACCCAAGCAGTAAGGATATCTATAACTAATCTAAGTACTTACAACAAAAAATATAACTGGTCAGCAGGACACAGGAGAACTGCAATCTGAGGGCCCAGCATGCAGAGAGGAAAAGCTTTCCTGAGCCACTTAGGAACTTGGGCAGACTCTGGGCAGTCTGTGGGGACTCTGGTAAGCTCTGACCTTAGCCTTCAGCGTCCAGGCATGGAGCTGCGCTGCTCCCAGCCCAACCTTCTAAGAATTGAGGAGACTCTGAGGGGCCTCTGGGATGCAGGAGAGCTTTGCTCCTTGGGCCCAGCCTGAGCAGGTACAAAGCTTTACTGGAGCCACTTAAGAACTTTGGCAGACTCTGGGCAGCCTGGGGGAGTCCATCTAGGCAATTTCTGGGAGCTTCAAAACTGTCTCAAAACAAAGGAGTAAAAGGCAATCTCAGTCCTCTAGCCCACCCAAAACAAATCCAGAAGACAAAGACATATAAGAACTTGGAAATCACACACCTGAAATTTCTGAAATGATATCAACTGAGTAAACAAACAAGTTCACCAGACTACAGGAGAAATAAGATCAGAAATAATCTCTCAGATCAAACAAGAAATGACAACAATCATGAAAGAATTGATCAGCACAGCTAAAAAAAGACACAGATAAAAAAACAGAAGAATGGAAAAATGATGGAAACACTGAATGAACAACACAGGAAAGAATTAGAATGCATGAATCTTCAAACAGATATTCAGGAAATTAAAAACTTCATTGGAAACTGGCAAAACAGCTGGAATGACGCTGAAGACAAACTTTCAGACCTTGAAGATAGTGGTATAGCTAATGAATGTGAAAGGAAAGATCCCTTAAAACTTCAAAAAAGGAACCAGGAAATAAGTTAGCAGCTACAAGACGATGCAAAGAAAAATAATATAAGAATAGCAGATGTCAGTGAAGCCACGAGGGACAGCACAAATGACATAGAAAGACTATTTGCAGAAGTACTAGCAGAAAATCTTCCAAAAATGAGAAAAGAACCTGACAGGTAAGCGAGGGACACAGAACTCCATACAACCCCAATCACAATAAATCTACACCTGCACACATCATAATCAAGATCTTAGGAATTCAGCAAAAGAATAGAATATTAAAAGCTACTAGAGGCCGGGCGTGGAAGCGCACACCTATCCTAGCACTTGGGAGGCTGAGGCAGGAGGATCGGTGTGAGTTCAAGACCAGCCTGGGCTACAAAAGTTAGCCCAATGCCAGCCTGAACTGTATAGCGAGACCCTATCTCAAATAGACAAAAAATAAAATAAAAAATAAAAGCTACTAGAGAAGAAAAACATCACTTACAACGGAAAGCCCATCAGAATCATCATAGATTTCTCAACACAAACCGTCAAATCAAGAAGATCTTGGAGTGCAGTATTTCAGGTCCTGAAAGAAAATAACTTCCAACCCAGACTGATGTACCCTGCAAAACAATCTATCAAACTCAATGGTGAGGTAAGATCCCTCCACGGCAAAGAACTGAAGAAAATCATGATCACAAAACCAACCCTACAAAGAGTTCTTTTTTTTTTTTTTTTTTTTTTTTCAGGACTAGGGTTTGAACTCATGACTTTGCACTTGCCAGGCAGGCACTTGTACAATGGAGCTATCTCCCCCCTACAAAGAGTTCTGACAGATACTGTAAAGAGAGACGGAAGTGATCACAGCTTCAAGAATAACAGAAAGGAGCCACCAGACAGAGCAAGTAATTAAGAAGAGGAGAAAAATATGAAACCTAAAGCAGGAAAATAACATGACAAAGATAAACCAACATGTATTAGTTATGAATATCAAGATAAATGGCCTTAATTCACCAGTCAAAAGAAACGGACTAGCAGAACGGACTAAGGAACAAAATCCAACAATATGCTACACGTAAGAAACATGCTTAACTCAAAAAGAAATTCACAGACTAAAAGTCAAAGGATGGAAAATAATCCTCCATGCCACAGGAAATCAGAAAAAGGCAGGGGTAGCTATCCTGATTGCTGACAATATCAACTTCAAAAATCATTCAAAGAGATAAAGAAGGTCACTACATACTTGCTGAGGGAAAGCTGCAAGAGGAAGTGATAACAATGATAAATATATAAGTATCTAATGAAGGAGCACCCACCTACATAAGACAAATTTTAACACACATGAAAAATCAGAGGGGCCAGCGAGATAGCTCCGTGGCATAAGTGCCTGCCTGTCAATTTGCAAGGTCATGAGTTCGAATCCCGATCCTGCCCCACACACACACACAAAATCAAATGAGCAATACTACAATAATAATGGTAGACTTTAACCATCCACTATCACAAAGAGATAGATCAACTAGGCAAAAACTCAGCAAAGAAATAACTGAATTAAACCAAACTCATAAAGAAATTGACTTGGTAGACCTTTACAGAGTGTTTCACATAACAACATCAGAATACACTCTTCTCAGCTGCATATGGAATAGTCCAAAATAGACCATATACTATCACATAGAGCATTCTTAAATAAATGCAAAGGAATTAAAATTATCCCATACATACTATCTGATCATAGTACAATAAAAATGGAAATTATTGACAAAAGAAACTACAAAAAACTCTATAAATACGTGGAAATTAAATAACAATCTCCTAAACAACCAGTGGGTCACAGACGAAATTAAAGAAATTAAAAAATATTTACAATCAAACAAAAATGCAGATACAACATACCAAAACCTGTGGTATGTCCTATGATTTGCATTATACTATTGAGATACTATCTAATGTTTTGGGGTCTGGAGTTTCAGCTCTGATGTATAATCTTTCAAGCCCTAGGAAGTCATAGCCTCTATCTCGAGGCTTGATCCCAGCTGACAGCATGGAGCACTGGCTCTTCATCCTGTCTCGACCTGGCTTATATGAACAAGCAGCAGGTGTGGGTTATCAGGGAAACATGACTGCCATCTTCAAAGACTACCACCAGCACCTCGACTAGACCAGTATGCATTGCTTAAAGCCAATTGAAAGGATAAGGAAAGGTCCCAGCCAGCTCTGTACCTATTAATACATAGTTATAGGGGTCAGTCACAAGCCAAAATGGAGACAACTCCTCTTCTTTCAAGGAGTCCCCCAGGTGGCCTTCCACAATTCATGATAAACCCCTACAGAGAATTGGAATAATCTATATCTCAACCTGATAAAAACCATGCAGGAGAAACCAATAGCCAACATCATACTAAATGGGCAAAAACTGAAGGTCTACGCTTTAAAATCAGGAGCAAGGGGCCAGGGAGATAGCTCAGTATAATAAGCACTTGTCTGGCAAATGCAGGGTCCTGAGTTCAATCCCCAGTACTACAAAAAAAAAAAAAAGGTTGATAAAATCAGGAACAAGAGGGGCCGGCGAGATGGTTCAGTGGTCTAAAGCGCCTGCTTAGGAGGGCTCAGGCAACTGCGGGGACTGCAGTTCGATCCCCGGCACCACATGCTGCGCCAGCGCCACCACCAGGGCAGGCTGAGCCAGCCACAAAAATGAATAAATAAAGAAACAAACAAACACAACAAGCAAACAAATAAATTAACTAATTAATTAATTTAAAAAAAAATTAAAAAAAATATTAAAAAAAAAATCAGGAACAAGATAAGAATATCCACTGTCTCCACTCCTATACAATATAGTTCTGGAAACATTAGCCAGAGAATTAGTTAAGAGAGAGAAATAAAAGGAATAGGATTGGAAAAGAAGAAGTGAAATTATTATTATTTGCAGATGACATGATACTCTACATAAAGAACCTCAAAAACTCCTCCAAGCATCTTGTAGATTTAACCACCAAACTCATAAAGGTAACAGGATAGAAAGTCAACACCCAAAATTTAGTAGCATTTTTATACACAAAGAATGCACTGAGAGAGAAATTAGGAAAACCACACCTTTCACAATAACATCCAAAAAGATGAAATACTTAGGAACCAATCTCATAAAGGATGCAAAAGATTTATACAGTGAAAATTAAGGTACTCTTAAGAAAAGGGATTGAAGAGGATCTGAGAAAACTGAAAGATATTCCACAGTTCTGGATAGGAAGAACCAACATTGTGAAAATGGCCACACTCCAAAATTGTTATATAGATACAACACCATCCCATTTAAAATACTATTAGTATACCTCACAGAGCTAGAGAAAATTTTCCTCAAATTCATCTGGAGCCAGAAGAGACACAATATATCAAATGTAATCCTGAGAAATAAAGGACAGGCAGGAGGTTTCACAATCCCTGACCTGAAATTATACTATAAAGCTACTGTGATAAAATCAGCATGGTACTGGCATAGAGACAAACTTGAGAATCAATAGAACAGATTAGAAGATGCACACACACAACTACAAACACACTCAGCCACCTTATCATTGATAAAGGGGCCAAAATGCTCACTGGAAGAAAAAGAACCTCTTTAATAAGTGGCGCTGGAAAAACTGACTTTCCACATGCTAAGGTTAAAATGAGACCCATGTCTATCACCATGCACAAAACTACAGTCAAAATGTATCAAAGATTTAAATATTAAAACAGAAACACTAAATCTTCTAGAGGAAAATGTAGGCAGAAATCTTAAAGACATAGGGGTAAAGAGCTCATGAACAAAAACCAAACTGCACTGGAAATACTTCAAAGAATCACAACTGGAACCTCATCTTTTTGAAAAGTTTCTGCACTTCAAAGCAAATCTCCACAGAGTAAAAAAGAAAACCCACAAGGTAGGAAAAAATTATAGCTGACTGTCCGTCTGACAAAGGCCTTCTGTCTGTAATGTATACAGAATTTTTTTAAAAGCAGCCCCCACACCAAATTCAAAGACCTAATCCAAAAATAGGCATCTGAGATGAATATGCACTTCTCAGAGGAAAAAATACGAATGGCAAGTAAATATATATTTTAAAAAAATGTTCAATGTCATTGGTCATTCAAGAAATACAAATTAAAACAACATGAGATTCCATCTCACCCCGAAATAATGGTTAACATTAAGAAGTCAGCCAATAACAAATGCTAGACGGGCTGCAGAGAAAAAGGAACCTTTCTCCACTGTGCTGAGGGTGAAGATTGGTGCAACTAACATGGAAATCAGTGTGGAGAGTCCTTCAAAGGCTAGGATTAGAGATGCCATTCAAGCTAGCTATTCCCTTCCTGGGTATTTTTCTGGAAGAACTGAAAACCTTATACTACAGAAATATATGTGCACCCATGTTTATAGTAGCACAATTTGTCATAGCTAAACTTTAGAAACAACCCAAATGCCCATCAACTGAAGAATGGATAAAGATGTGGTATTTTTTACACAATGGAGTTTTATTCAGCTATAAAACAGGATAAATTTGAGTCTTTTGTCAGTAAATGGATGCAACTAAAGAACATACTTTTAAATAAAATAAATCAGACTCACATGTACAAACAGCATATTGTCTCCTTAGTGTGAGAATCTGAAAGAGAAAATGGAATCTGAAGGGTAAAATAGACACTAGGAAATAGGAATGAACTTAGTCAAAAGGAAAGAGTTACAGAGTTGAGGAGAAGGACAGGAGAGGGAGTGGAGGAAAAAGATTTATCTAGGTATGTAAGCAGGATGGTTTGCACAACTGTACCGTGCATTTCTGCTGGCCTATGGAAAGTAGATAATATTTAATTTGTTTTTTCTCCTTTTTTCAATTGTTTGCACTTTTTCTCTTCGTAATTTCTTACACACTTCTTTTTCTTCTTCCAATTTTACATGTATACATCTGGTAATATGAATAACTGGTTGGAAGACACTGTGCTTTGCAACAAATACTGTGAAATTCATATTACTTTGTTAAGCGAAACTCTGTATCACTTATAACTTTTTCTGTTTTAAAACTATTTTGTACTCTCTTTTGGGGCCAGCGAGATAGCTCAGCAGTCTAAAGCACCTGCTTAGGCAACCGCAGGGACCATGGTTCAATCCCCAGCATCACATTCTGTGCCAGCCCCAACCCCAGGGCAGGCTGAGCCAGTCGTAACACAAATAAAGTTTTAAAAACATTTTTTAAAAACTATTTTGTAAAAAAAACAAAACAAAACTATTTTGTACTCTTTAGTCTGGGTGTTGTGGGGGAATGCCTGTAATTCCAGTACTGGGAGGCTTGATTACAGAAGGATTGCTACGAGTCCGAAGTGCATATAAGACTCTGCACAAATACATTAAAAAAAATTTTTTTGTACTCTTTAAAGAAACTATATATATATATATATATATATATATAAACTATATATATATATATATATATATATATATAGTCATCTGGTCACACCATTTGTACTTTTCAATAACATAGAACAGTTTGTGACCTCTGACGTTACTGGCTAAGAAAAGAGACAAAGATTAAATATAGAAACACAAATATTTAAATAATTGCCAATAGCTATAAGCACTGTGAGAAACAAACGCATTGTGAAAGAATAACCGCGTAGACTAACACTCTCTGGTGGTGAGGTGAGGGCTCCAGAGAAGGGCGCGGGAACCTGAAATGTGAAGGATGTGCCAGCGAGCAGCCTGTTACTGAGGGGAGAAGAGGCACTCCAGGCAGAGACACCAGGCCTGCCACAGCGCTGAGCAAGAGGAGGGTAGTTCTTTCTGGACTAGCAATTCTTTTGTTTTTGAGACAGGATCTCCTTATGAAGTTCAGGCTGGTCTTGAACTCACTCACAACGATCCTCCTGCCTCAGCCTCCTGAGTTCTGGATTTATAGCTGTGTGCTACCACAGGCAAGTTTAGACGAGCGCAGGGACCACAGTTTGATCACCTGCCCATTGAGTCTGGGCAAACTGGCCCAGGTCCATAATCCCAAGCTCCCTACGAGTCCTAGTTAGAGCTAATTAAGTAAATAAACAAACAAACAAATAAATAAAGTAGCGACAAGAGGTTGAGGCAGGATTGTTGAGAGCTCAAGACATTAGCTCTTTTGTCTCGCCAAAAGAGCTCAAGGCCAGCCTGAACTATACAGCGAGACTTGTCTCAAAAAGACAAAAGAGAGGTAGTAAGAAGTATGAACTGGTAATTTTTTCTGTCCACAACTCCTAGCTCTCACAGCCACTAAACAGCCCGGGTTCGTGCAGTGACGCGGCGGCGGCGGAGAGAACAGCACCGAGACCGCCCAGAAGCCAGGCCACGAGGACTCCAGCTCCCAGCTCCGCCCAGCGGAGAAGTGGAGCTCTATGAATGGTTGGCGATAGCCCCGCCCCCACGGCTCCGCCCCGGAAGTGCGCCCTCCGCCCGGGAGTCGCCGCGTCTCTATGGCAACGGGCAGCCTCCTCGCGTGCAGCCGCTACCACTATGGCCTCTGTGGAGCCCGGAGCTTTAGGCGGTTACTACTTCAGGTTCCTACCTCAGAAGACCTTCGCGTCTCTGAGCGCGCCGGAGACCACCGGCCGGCTCCGTCAGTGGTGAGGGGCCACGGGCCGGGCAGAGGGGCCCCGGTCCTGCGGGCTGAGGAGCGCGAGCCGGCGGCGAGGGCGCGCGCCGGGCGGCGGCGCGGGCCGGCGGCTGGGAACCGGGCGGGCGTGGAGGCCGAGGCCGCCGGCCCGCGCTGACCGTTTTCCTCCCCGCACCAGGTCCATGCTGGGCAGAATCAAGGCGCAGGCGTTCGGGTTTGACCAGACCTTTCGGGCCTATCGCAAGGACGAGTTCGTGATGGTTGGTATGGGGGCGGGGCCCGAGGGCCCCCAGGTTCCTAGACTTCACCGGTGGCCGCCGGGGCCTGGGGGGCACGCCCTCCCTCGGTGACGTCGGTCCCTGGAGTTGGGGGTAATAAAACATGCGAAGAGTGTATTTTAAAGGACTCTTACATTTGCCCTGGCCATCAGTTTGTCTGGGTTCGTTTTTGGTTTTTGTTTGGTTGGTTAAGTTTTGGGGTTTTTACTTGTTTCTCTGGGGACAAGGTCTGGCCATACAGCTCAGGCTGGCCTTGAACTCACTTTGTAGCCCAGGCTGGTCTTGAACTCTTGGGCAAGCCTGCTCCTGCCTCAGCCCCGCGAGTGCTGGGATTACAGGCTGGCGCCACCACACCCGGCTTGTTTGCTTTTTAAAAACAGTCTCGCTACGTAGTTCAGCCTGGCCTTCAGCTCTTTGAGGAGCCCAGGCTGGCCCGAAGCTCCTATCTCAGCCTCCAGAGTGTTAGGTGCGCCAGCCACCACGCCTGACCATAAATGTGTTTTTCATTTAACTTCATTTCCTACTTTTAGATCTTCCCTTAAACAAGAACTTTTCAGTTCTCCAGTTGTTGTTGTTTTTTTTAATAGGCACTTTTCATTTTTAATAGGACTACCCAGCGTTGTCATTGGCTTTACTTAATGGGTTTAGGGCCAGATTTTTTTTTTCTTTTTTTTTTTTTTTTTTTTGATCATTTCTCAAAATCAAATCCACCCTGAGAACTGGGCTTCAGGCTCTTATCGCAATTCTGAATAAAGAATTCCCTAATAACGTTTCAAGTAATGGCATAGTGATTAGAATACATAAATCTTTAGAGATAATTTGAAAGGCATAAACTTCACTCCAAAATGTTTTGTGTGCTCCTTAAAAATCATTATTTTCAAACCTTTTGCCCCCTCTCACCCCACAGTCAATTTGGGAATAACTTTAGCTTCTGTGATTTTACCTTCATTTTTTTCCATTCATGTTTCGTAAACATGGACCTTTATACAGTAGTTGGCATAATTTATTCATTCTCGAACACTGAGTTTGTGAAATGTTTCAGATGTGCTCAGGTGCTGGAGATAGGAGAAAAGACAAAGTAAGATGCTGCGCTCTCGGGGTCTTACGGGCCCTGGGCAAGATCGCCAGTACACTGAAAAAATCAGATCCTGCCTGAAGTTAGCAGCACAGTGATGGAGCGAAAGCAAGGAAGCCTGAGGTCAGGTTGTCTGCCGGTTCTGGAAGCTAGAAAATGAAGATCTGAGGGTTGGTGGGCCGCTGCCGTGAGGAGCCTTTGCCTCTTCCTAGTTAGTGCTTAGCAGTAATGGCTGGCGTTGTTGGCTGTTACCTGCAGCACTAGTATCCGCCTCTGCCGGGGTCAGGGGTCAGAGGCGACCCTGCCTCTGTCTCTTCTCCCCTGAGGGAGCCAGGAATTTGGAATTACCCCCAATGACCTTATTTTAACTGATTATCTCTTTGATGACCCTATTTTCATCTAATAATCACTTCTTTTAATTTTTGAGGCAAGGTCTTGCTGTCCAGTTCAGGCTGGCTTTGAGCTCATTGTGTAGCCCAGGCTCACCTTAAACTCACAGCAGTTCTGCCTCAGCCTCGCCGGTGCTGAGATTACAGGTGTGTGCTGCCAAGCCCAGCTAACATCACTGTCTGACATTTGAGAAAGGACATGAATTTTGAGGGGACACTTGTCAACCCGTAATACAAAATAAATACCTATGTTTCTTTTCCTGAGATAGTTTGTAATGTAATACTAGATGCATTTCTTGAATACTTGCGTTTAGACTTTTATGTGTTTTTATAATTTTCATTTATACTACTATTGGCTCTCAGTTTTGTTTTTATTTTTAAAGATAGTATTTCAATTCACTGCTTTTTTTTTTTTTTTTTTTTTTTGAGACAGGGTTTGTTTTACTATAAAGCTCACTTTGTGATAGGTTTGACTATAATAGGAATTGCAAGAATCATTATGACTGTCATCTAATATGGCGAAGGCCCTTAGAACAAAAGCCCATCTTTCCCAAGGCCACTTCCCCCTTCTTCAGTTTAGCCCAGGGTACAATTTCCTTTCACCCTTCCCACCGCCTCAGGGAAGACCCCAGTCAGCTCCCTCCGGTGTATCTAAACATCATCTCCAAACTCCACCCGTGGCAAAAGACCGTAAAAGCTTCAGCCTCCCTTTATTCCAGTGGAGAGAATTTCTTTTCATGCCAAATTCCATGCCCTCAAAGAAAATAAAGCCCCTTTCCCTTCTTCCTTTTGCCTGTTTCTGTGCTGTGCTGGGCACCTGAACAAAAACCTATCACTTTGTAGCCCTAGCTGGTCTCAAATTAACAATGAGGCTCCTGCCTCAGCCTCCCCAGTGCTGGGATTACAGGTATGCGCCATGACACCCGGCAACTCACTGAATTTCCGAGTAGTATAAACGTTTTCAGAATTATTTATTCAGTAAATGCTGGCGCTGCTTACTGTACACCACATTCTAGCTTACAAGCCTATACAGCTTAAAAACTAGAAATGTTGAAAAATGCCTAAAACTAGAAAGTTTTAAAAAAGTTTCTATGACACTGAGAAGTAGTAGGCAACATAGCAGATGTCCTAGACATTGGGAAAAAGGTCACCCAGCCAAGGGACCCAAGTCCCTTGTTTTTATTTTGGGTTGGTCAATACAGAATTCTTTAACAGATTGCAGGAGTGGTCCCTACACCACAGCAGATTTCTACAATTTCAGGCAGTACTTTTCCAGTTTTAAACCTTCATGTTTATCTTTTTCATGTTCACAAAAGTGTTACTCCCACATTTTCATACCAAAAAAAAAAAAATTATTTTTACTCACACGACTTACTGAAATGGAGGTAAAGTACGTGCCCCCCAAAGGTGATTTATTTTACGTTAGTGAGTCTTTAATTTGTTTGAACCAGGTTGAGCTCGTGGCCGCCTGCGTCAGCCCTTGCAGGGGCTGGGAGCAGGTACACAGCGTCTCAGGCTCAAAGTTAGTAAATCACTGGGGCCCCTCATGGACTCCCTTGCAAAGAAGCTGGGAGAGTCTAGCAGTATGTTCCCATGGTCATATCAAAAACAAGGTGTCTTATTTGCTTGGAGTAGTTGAAATTATATAATCCTGCCGCCCTTGAAAATCTGGGTCCTTCCTGCATTGGCCTCATTAGCTCTGTAGGTTCAGATTCTCCCTCTGGCACTTGCAAGCCAGGTGACCTTAGAACGGGATTGAACCTTGTTCAGCCTCCCTCTGCCTTTCTACAGCACTTAGCGTTTAGTAGGTGTAAATTTGGTAGTTGACCCCATCTTCTGAAACTCAACTAAACTTTAAGAAGTTAAGTAATTTATTCATGATGCCCAGCAACAGAATTTTGATTCCAGATATCTGTTGTTTTTGTTGTTTGTTTGTCCAGTGCTGAGATTTGAACCCAGGGCTTTCACACTGATCTGTGTTCCAAGCCCTTTTATGTTTATTATTTTGAGTTTCTCTAAATTGTTAGAGCTAGACTACAGTGGTGACCTCTGCCCTCAGCTGTGCAGATTACAAGGTCGCCCCCACCACACCCATCTCCCCTGCTGGGTCTACTGCATGGACTCATAACCTAACAAACCATTGCATAAACCAGAATTTTAGATTTACAATTTTATTTCAACCAAAAAACTGTGTTCCAGAGGTTTGTGAAGGAGTAAATGAAAGGAAGGAAACATTTATATAACAAATATTTCTCTTATTTCTAAATATATACAGATGAATGCACCCAGTTGAAGAAAAAAATAAAATAAAAATTACATGTAGAGAATAACCTTGCCCTAAAGACAAGATGTTTTTGTTTTTTTTGTTGTTGTTGTTGTTGTTGTTGTTTTTTTGTGAGACCAGGATTCAAACTCACGACCTTGTGCCATGGAGCTATCTCCCAGGCCCCTTTTAATTTTAAAGAGAAAAATACATGGTGACAGATGCCTATAATCCCAGTGCCGGAGAGGCTAAAAACAGGAGGATCACTACAAGTTCAAACTGTAGAGAGACCTTGTACCAAATAATAATAAATAAATGAGAAAATCCAGCAAAATTTCAAAATAATAGGGTAACAATGGTTAATACATTATGTATTATCTTTAAATTAGTTACTCAGAGTATAAGATATCAGCATTTAATTGTCCAAATGATATTAGCACAAACTTTTCAATGAACTAAGAGAAGCTAGTAATATAGCTATCTTAACTATCTAAAATCAAGCTCCTTGTCCTAGGATAGGAAAGAATGAGTTTGTCAGGAGGCAGGATTGAAGGACAGTGGTAGAGGAAGAGCTGAAATGTGCTTGTAAAAGCGCTCCTCTGCCACAAAAGCTGTAGCAAAGGAGAGAGATTTATAGAGTAGGAATGTGATTTAGTGGTAGACTACTTGCCTAGCAGACACAAGATGCTGGAGTTGATCCCTGACCTCATAAGAACAAGTGAAATGCTGAGATCACCTTGGCAGAAATGTGAAGCCATCATCCAGACCATGGGTGGCAAACCGATGGCACGTGTGGTACAGCTAGTATTTGCCATCATTGAAAGCTCTAAAAAGTTCGCCACCCGTGATCTAAACAGCGTTGGCGATGTTCTGAATTCAGGCTAACACCTGAATAGCCAGCCAGGAAGGCACTTAGGAGACATGAGTGAGGTCCTGGGTGAAGCACAGAGGAACCCTCAAGCTAAATTCGGTGTTTCTGGCTTGTCTGACTATTGCTGTTGCTGCTAAATGCATAGAAAGTGTGATGCATAAGTATGGCTTCCAGCATTTTCAACTGGAGGTACATCCAGGTAGCGGAGTTCCACATATATAACCGCTAACATTCGGCCTTAAGAGATAGCTTTATGGTCCATACATAGTGCCAGAATCACCGTGATACCAGACAATTATAAGGGGAATTTTCTGTATAAACAAGAGGTCTTAACTTGCAGAGTTTTTTAAGGTCTGCACAACACGTAGGCTTACATCTCGTGACCAGAACTTGGGCATTTGACGGTATCCAAGCAAGCTTGGAAAGCAGACTTAGCTGAGCACGGTGCGTCCTGCTTACATCAGAATTCACTAAGGAAGAGAGGATTAATAGTGAATTAGAAACCAGCAGTTGCCAGACATATATAGTTAAGTATCTGCTTGGATTAGTTTCTTATTTTTTTCTCTCACAGTAAAATAAATACAAAGTCTTCATGTGTATTTTGATATCAGTATCTTGGTTGCCAAGTTAGCTTATAAATCACCCAATATTTTTCAAAGCACATCAGCTTTCCTAAAGTTCAGATATAGAGAATCCCTTGTAATGCCTCACTGTAAATTCCGTAACAAAATATCATCTACAGAAAGGACAATTATGTAAAAAAAAAAAAAAAAAAAGTCAGTTACATGTAGGTTCATTTTAGGTGTACAGTTGCATTTCAGTAACAAAGGATGCACTGCTTTATCTAAAGGGCCTTTAGTAAAGGCCTGTTTCCTTCCGTATGTCTATTTTCTGCTGGTCACTTAATCTACTTCCATTTATACAGACATCTAAAACGTGATTGTGAATTAGCAGTACCAGGAATAATTACTAAATCCGGGGCTCTAATTTAATGAACAAAAGTTGCAAAGCAACTTCTTTTTTTGAGGACTAATGTTAAGGAAATTATAAAGTAGTCATTTCAGTGGTCTGAGTTGTGAATTGGAGGCTAGTCTGTTGCATGGTGCGTTCAAGGCCAGCCTGAATTACAGCAGCAGACCCTGTCCAAAAAAGCAAACTAATAAAAAAAATAATTCACATATAGTACTTTCTTTTTTATTTTCTATGTCTATACGTTTATTGTGGTGCTTGTGATCACATCCAGGGCCCTTGCATGACAGGCAAGTGCTGTACCACCAACCTTCAACCCCAGCCTTCCTTTTGGGTTTTTTTTTTTAATATCTACACCATAAGGACAGACCCTGTGTGTCTTGGCTTAGCATGTGCAGTCGTAGCAGTTCTCGTCTCACGTGCATGGCCTCTGCGTCACTGTCTTTTATGGTACATGGCCTTTATAGACTGCCCAGTTTGTTGTGCAGTAATCTCAGGAGTCATCTTTTATTCCTATCTCTACTTTCTTTCTTTCTCCCTTAAGTATCGCTGAGTCCATGTGCTTTGTAGTTGGTACCCCTGCCTGCCACATCCACTCTGCTGATCGCCTCTCCTGCGGTCACCTCCCTCCTCACTCGTTTTCAGCCTTTTAACTCATTCTCCACCCTCCAGCCAGTGCAAATTCTTGTTTCTGTCAAGAATTGTGTCAAGGTCTCATGTAGACCAGGCTGCCCTCAAACCTATGGTTTCCTTGTGTCTCCCACATGCTGGGATTACAGCTGTGTGCCACCATGTTTAGCTAAGAATAAACTTTTAAAAGTAAGATTCTAGCTAAGTGTGATGGCGCCCATCCGCAATCCCGGGTACTGGGGAGGATGAGCCCTGAGGATCACAATTGAAGGCCAGGCTGGGCCATTTATCAACACCTAGCTCAAAATTAAGAAAACAAGTTGGGAATGTAGCTCAGAGGTAGAGAGCTCACCTGACAGGTTAGACTGAGCTCAGTTTTCAGTTGCACACACTAAAATTTCCTCACTTCACCACAAGGTCTAGTTTAACTCAGCCTTGTCTGATCATTTTTTCCTTTTACATGTCCTTCGCTTTCTTTGAGTGGCATCACTGTTCCTTTCTCACCTTAAAGCCACCACACTTGCCACTTTCTCTGCCTCATAAAGTGGTCACGTTGGACTCCACTCAAGACAGCCAGACTGCTACATTTTCAGGAATCTTTCTTGGGCAATTGTTAAAATAATTAACAATTTAAAGTCCACAATGGAGGGCCTGGTTCTACAAAATAAATAAATACATAAATAAATAAAATCCACAATGGAAACTGGCAGGTGCTAGCCAGGTAGTGAAATAGGTGCAGGCATGGTGAGACTGACCTCAAACTCTGTGTACCTTGGGTGGCTGCAAACTCTCACAGGTCCTGCTTCTTCCGCCCCATGAGTGCTGGGGTTACAGGCTTATGCCACATGCTCAACATGATTTTTTTCTGTGAATTATTCCTTACTATTGAAATTATTATAGTAAATATTTCCTATCTTTCAACATTCTTGTCAAGTAATCACCCTTTTCCTAAGATTCTCGAAGCAGGAATCTAGGCTATGTATCCCAGCTCTTTCATGCCTCTGTACTGGCTTCTGTTTCCTTCATTTAATTAGAAGTACTCTTGCCTTCCGAATTCCAAAGTCCAGTGAACACTGTGTTTGCCCTCATGGCCCTGAAAGACTGAAAAAGAAGACAGTAAAATGCCACATTACCGAGGAGTGCAAGCTGCTCTGTGCACCAGAGAGGCAGTCCTACTCTAACGGTGTTCAGAAAAAAAGTTAATGGAGAAAAAAAGCATTGAATTTGGACCTGGACGGTAAGTAGGAGTTACTGGGCATAGAGGTATTCTGACAGACGCTTCAGTTCATCCCCTGCTTCTCCTGAAGACCCAGACTTCTGATGCTAACGCTTTTTCTTTTTAAGGCAGGTCCTACTGGAGCTGAGGTTCGCCTTGAACTCCCAGCAGTGCTCCAGCCTGGGCCTCCCAGGAACTATGGTGGTATAGAACCATACATGGCTTATTCATACCTGAGTCATTTATATTTCTTTCACTGCCCTTAAAATTGAGCATCTTATTTTTTTTTCTATAAGTCTATTGATGGTGTGTTATAAGTCTGTTTGCAGTATTTGAACAGCTTCAAGTTAGTTGTCAGTTTTTTTTTGTTTTTTTTTAATGGCTGGCTCAGCCCGCCCTGGGGTGGGGCTGTCGCAACATGTGGTGCCAGGAATTGAACCTCCGTCCCTGAGGTTTTCTAAGCTTTCCTAAGCAGGCACTTTAGACCGCTGAACCATCCCGCCGGCCCAGTTGTCAGTTTTTCTTATTGAGCTTTTTTTGGCCATTGGATGTGTTAGATCACCCTCTTTATAATATTTGTTCCTGTCTTTTAAATTAATCTATTGATCTTATTACTCATCATGGGCATTGTGTTTTCTGGCTGCTCAGAAGCTTTGCACACCCGTGTAACATGGGGGTAATTTATAAATTTTGGGGTGCTTTGTGAATTTTGTCTGGAAAGCTCAGTAGAACACAAAGTAATTCAAGGTATTCCATTACGTTCCAAACTCAGAAGCTGAGCTGGAGGCTTGGCTCTGGCAGAGCAAGTGCTTAGCGTGCATGAGGCCCTAGGTTCAGTCCACAGCAACAAAGAAGAAAGCAGAAGTCTGGGACATAGGTGTACCAACAGACTGGTCATTTGAAGACAGGCTTTGAGCCTAGGTATAGGGACATATGCCTGAAACACCATTAGCAATTTGGGAGACTGAGGCAAGAAGACTTCAAATTCAAGGTCAAGCGAGGAAACTTGAGCTCAGAGATAGAGAGCTCGCCTGACAGGTCAGACTGAGTTCTGACCTGAAAGTTTTTTGAAAGGGTAGACATGGAGGCATATTTCCGTAATCCCAGCACTCTGGGAGACTGAAGCAGGAAGATCCCAAGTTTTGGGCAATTTCATGACTTGGAGCCTTATCAAAAAAACAAAAAATTTAGAGGGCTAGAGATGTAGCTCAATGCAAAGACCCTGAGTTGAACCCCATGAATGAATGAACAGATGAACGAATGAATGAATGTCATTGTGAGTGATTTAAAGAAAGCTTCGGAGAACTCGTTTCCTTGGCAAAGGTGGCAGCAGAAGCATCCAGCTTTCTGGCTGGACAGTCTCGGCATAGCAGTGGTGTTGGTTAGAAAGGGATAGTGAAAATATCGATGGCCACGGCAGCCCTAATGCCTTGATTTTGAGTGGGGTTGGGCCTAGTTCATTCTTGGGTGAAGAAGAAAGTGCTAATGACCTCCTGGGTTTCGATGGGGCTGCAGAAGAGGCGGTTTCCTTGAGGCGGGGGAAGAGTTCTCCATATGGCTCTGTTTCATTCCCACACTTTAGTCTTGAGACTGACATTTTCCACCTCCTGAAAAGCTTTGAATGCCTGAAATGCCTTCAGTAAACTTTCCATTTGCCTTTTTAGCCAGTCAGCTGCTAGTGCTTGGAACTAAAAGCCCTTGACTGCCACAGGGGCTTTGCCATGTAGAGAACTTTCATTTCTAGCAAGTCCAGTCTGTCACTGCTCTGTTCCTATTGGGCAGAGCTAAATGGATGGTTACATTTAGACCTAGTGTATAAATGGTTATTGTGGTGATTAATTCAGAAAAAGTGATGGAAGGTTTTAAAATGTGTAATCTAATTTTACTATAAATCATTTTTTATTTATTAAATTAAGTCCCAAAGATGTTACTTACTGTTCACACTTCAGATTCCAACTTAGATAATAAAGCTTCACTTACTAGACATTTTACAAATTTACAGTTGTCTTAAAATTTTTTTTTGATACAAAGAATTAAACTCATGACTTCATGCTTTCTAGGCAAGCACTGTACCACTGAGCTACATCCCCAACCCTCTCTTTTGAAGTTTAAACGAGACTTTACTAAAGTTGTTTTAGAAGTTGATTTGTGAGTCTAGGAATGGTCGTGCACACCTGTAATCCCAGCACTTGGAGACCCTGTGTGCGCGCGCACGCACACACACAAACACACAAAAGTTGATTTGTATTATTATTTTTAACAACTTGTCTAACACGTTCCCCTCTGATTTATATTTTAGGCTTTTTTCAAAGACCCAAATGTTATTACAAACTTGGAGTTACTTTCAGATTCTTCTGGACAGTGGATGACATTAGGTAAATAATTTTCATCCTTTTTTTTTTTTTTTTTTTTTTTTTTGCAGTACTGGGAATCAAGCTCAGGACCTTGCACTTACTAGGCAGGTGCTTAAGCTGCTGAGCTATCTCCCTGGCCCCTTTTATCTTTTTTAAATATTTTATTTATTTATTTGGTACAGAGCCTTGCTACACAGCTGGGACTCATAGTGATCCACCTGTCTCAGCCTTCTCAAGACTGGGATTATAGGTGTGTGCCACCTCGCCCAGTCTCAGTGACCAGCACAGCAACACAGCCAGCGGTACTGGGAATCCAACCCGGGTCCTTGTGCTTGCCAGGCAGGTGCTTAGACTACTGAGCTATCTCCTCAACCCCTGATTTTCATCTTTTCAGATGACTAGCTTGCTATTATAAAAAACTTTGCCTTAGAAATTTTCATTTTGACAATACTAGTTCTGGCTACATGCAGCAGTTCCAACAACCCCAGCCACTTGAAAGACTAAGGCAGAAGGCAGGCAGGCCTCAGACCAGCCTGGGCAACAGAGTGAGACCCTTCAAGGGGTCTCAAGGGATATGAAGGTCAGACTGAGCTAGTGCTAGAACATTCAGCCAGCGCCTGCAAGTCCCTGGAGCCAACTCCTAGTGCCATAACAGTTGGGTTTTTGTTTTTTTTTTTGTTTTGGAGGCTGTTTTTCTCTCCCCCCTCCCCCGGGGGATGGTCTTTGGCCTTGAGCTCACTTTGTGGCCTAGGCTACAGTGATCCTCCTGCCTCAGCCTTAGTGTGCTGGGATCACAGGTGTACAACTGATAACCAACTCTCGCCTTTTATTAATTTAGAAGGCTTTTATTTTGCTCATTCCATGTATTTTGCTAGATCCAAGGAACATTATGATAGGAGAAACGCTGCACTCAAGGGACTTGTTGATATGTTAGAGTGTGTTAATTACAATAATTTAGTATTACAGGTTCTGCTGTAGAAGTTAGAGCATGAGGAGAGCATGAAGAGGGAAGAGATCAAGAAGTTAGCCACTAATGTGTGAATGCTTGGGGAAATTTCAGCTTTCCTCGAGGATGTGGATTTCTGACACACAATCAGCTACCATGGAATTTATAATAACATTAAATCACTGAGTGTCTAAAATTCTCAGAAGGAGAACTTTGTATTGATAGCAGTTAACAGCATTCATTTATATTCCTTAACTCTCAGGTGAGAAAAAAATAGACTTAGTAAAAAAACTATTTTGAAAACAAAAGCAGGAACATTGTCGTTCAGGAGACGCTAATCTGTGGTAGGCTTTACACTCAAGAAAATACAAATTGGTGTGAAATCAGATGTTCTTATTGGGTGATCTTTTGATAAGTTATCAAATTGTGTTTTTGTGGGATTCTAGAAGCCTTAACACAAAACTATCTTTTCTTAAAGTATTAGCCAAGAACAAGATTACAAACGGTTCATGATGTTAGACTAAGCAGGTTGGTTTTTATTGTTTTTGGCTAATAACTACTGTAAAATTTCTAGCACAAAAAGTCAGTACAGCATGATCTTTAGACTACTTACAAAATTAAACTGAGTATCTGAAAACGAATGCATTGGCCAACTCAGATTTTCAGAAGAGAGCAGTCAGAGCCATGTACCATACTACTTACAAAGCACATTTACAGTCATTTCAGTTGCTTTGAAAAAAGTAGGATTCAGTGAAAAAAGTGTTCCATCTTCTCCCGTTGGTACATACTTTGCAAAACAGCACTGAGCTTTCTTGTAGTTTTTAAATAAGCACTGCAGAGAGAGAGAGAGGCCCTGAAATGCCACGTGTGCCTGGCACCAGGAGAAGCCAACAGCAGGACAGCTCCGGCTCCAGAGCCGTGAGTGCTATCGGATCGCTCCCGCACGCATGTCTTCATCTCTTTCTTTTTTCTCCTGATATATTAGTTTTCCTCCAGACTTCCCCTTCATAAGCCAAAGAATCAGCTTTTAAAACCAGAAAAGAGACAATCTCTAGAAGTGAGCCGTTCTAAGGAGAATTGTGGTGGACGCACACACCCATGTCCCAGCGCTGTGGAAGGCTGAGATGGGGGAGAATCATGAGTTCAAGCTCAGCCTGGGCAACTTAGCAATGTAGCAAGACCCTGTCACAAAACAGATTTTTTTAAAAGACTGGGAATGTAGCTTCATGTGAAGGCACGGGGTTCAATCCCTAGTACCACAAAGAAGAAGGGGCGAGAAGGGCGATGCAGCCTCCTTGGCTGCGAGCTGCGCTGGCCACCTGCCAGTGCAGCTTCGGCTTCTCGGCCACACACTGCCCTCTCCTTCACCCAGCACACTTTGCCTCTCTCGGAGAGTGATGAGAGGTGCTTCCTGGCGCGTACTCAGCCAAGGGCATCACATGCGCTCTTCAGTCTGAGAGAGAGGTCAGTATTTTACTAAAGAGGATTAGGAGCGTAAGCCAAGTAATTTGCACAGCTGGCAGGGTAGCGTGGAGACTGAAACACAGGCCCCGAGTTCGATACCTTGACAGCTTCATTGTTTTGCCTCTGTCACTTCCATGCTGGTAAGATTGTCAAAAAAGCGCTCATTTAAGACATCTGATAAAAGGGGTGGGAAGTATCTAGTGTATTATATACATTAGCATTTAGGGTAGGAAAGCAACTTGTTCTTAACTTTCCATGTGTGGTCAGAGTGCCACGCTGCATATTGGCATGCTTTGTGCCAAGAATGTCCCCCTCAGGCTCTGAAGACTGACTTGCTGTTAGGTGGGATCTGACTAGAGGCAGGGGACGGCCAGAACCCGCAGGGCTACTCCCCGCCCTCCTCTGCGGCCTGACCACCACAGCCCTCTGCCCTGCAGATTCTACCCCAGAGCCAGCCAGCGGACCATAACCTGGTACTCGAGCCAGAGTAGATCTGTCCCACTTCACACAGGGGGTATCTCAGTGAGGAGGGAGGTGACCGAGACACGTGTCTCCTAAGTGCAGGTGATATCCAGTGTAACAGACTTCCTACATAATGGGGTAGCACATGTTAATGCACAGAATTTTGCCCTCGCCCCAAATTCACGCACTAGCCTTTAAAGCCTCACTGTGGTGTCATTTGGAGGTGGAACCTTTAGGAGATGATTCCATTTAGATGAGGTCACAAAGGTGGGGCCCTGGTAATGAAATTAGTGCCCTTATAATAAAAGGAAGAAACACCAGCGATGCCCTGGGAGACACAGGGAAAAGGCAGCCACCTGGTAGTCACACAGAGGGTCCGTTGCTAGGAAACAAATCCTCTGGCGCCTTGGTCTTGGATTCCCAGCCTACAGAACAGATTGATAATGATTTTGGTACTAAGAAATATAATGCTGCTATAACGAACACCAAAAAATGTGGAAGTGGCCTGGGAACTAAGTGGTGAGGACTGCAAGAGTTCTGAGGGACATGCTAGACATGTGGCTACTGAGGACAGCAGCAGTGCCAGTTGTGAAATGTGTATGGGGAACGGAAAGGAAAGTGAGCTTTGTTAGAACAGGGCAGAAGTTTGACTGAACTGCATTCCAGTGTTTTGTAGAAGATAGAACTTGGAAGTGATGAAATCAAAGATCTCACTGACCCCCCCCCACACACACACACACTTTTTTTTAAGATAGTCTATTTAGCCCAGTCAGGATACGGTAGAAAGAACATTTGATAAAGACATCAAGGATATGACTTATGGATATAAGAAGCCATTTCAGAGAACCTGGAAATTAGATACGGGATGGTACTGTCAGGGCCACTGCCAGGTTGAATTAAAAAGGCCAGAAAAAGCTAGGTGAAATGAAGGAAGACTGTTGAGCTTCTTAGCTTTTACGGGCTAGAGATATTCTTTAAGAAAAGGGAAGGGCTGCCCAGATAGCTCAGCGAATTAAAGCACCTGCTTTGGCAGTTGCAGGGACCGGAGTTCAATCCCCACCATGCCGTGCTTTGCCATGCTGCCCCCCCCCCCCCCGGGTATGCTGAGACAGTAACTGAGGCTAGGTGTGGTGGCGCCCACCTGTAATCCCAGTGCTTGGGAGGCTGAAAACCGGATCACTAGGACTCCAATCTGTGTAGTGAGACCCTGTAGACCCTGTACTAAATACGTTTTTTTTTTTAAAAAAAAAAAGGAAAAGAAAAGGGAAGACTCTGGAGGTGATCAATTTAGAGGTCATTACAGCTATGATCTCACAGCCTCCATGCAAACCTTGGAGACAGTGCCGCCCTGGGGCGCCGCTGTGCCACTGAGAAGCCATAAGAGTTGGGCTGCTTGGACTAGATGGGTTCTGCCCCCACGTGGAGGAGGCAGGATCGTAACCTCATGGGTTGCGGGCTTGCTTGGCACTCAGCTCTTAATTCCTCGTCCCTCTTCCTCCCCCTGGACTACGAATGTGTATCCCCTGCGTGCCCCCCACCCCCTGTATATCTTAGAAGGACATAGCATGCCTGACTGTATAGAATTATGGCTGGAGAGCAATTCTGCCTCGGGATGCCTCATACCCACTATCTTACCTGTATGCAATTTAGATGATACTGGGCTGAAACTAAGAACATGAGGCTCTAGAGCTGATGCTTAAATCATTTAAAGCTTTGGGGCTTGTTAGAATCAAAAGTATTTTTCAGATAAAAAATATGAATTTTGGGGGATTACAAGCAAAGTGCTGTTGATTCAATTAGTCAAAATTTTATATTTTGAAGCCCTACGGGCTCCCATGGCCTCGTCTGTCATAATTCCTGCAGGCCCCATCTCCAAGGCCATCACAGTGGGAGAGACAGCTTTACCTTGTGAATTGTAGTATACGGTCCAGTGTGTAGCAAGTGCTTTTATCAGCCTCAGATATAGTGATGGGAGCTTCATTACTGTTTGTCGTCATCCAGAGCCTCCCACGCTCCCCAGTCAGAGCTGTGGTACCCTTGTGAAGATAACCACGTTGCCCACTGTTGGTCTCTTATCCTGCGGCTGCCACCAAATGCTCTGAGATGTCACCCTCTGTACTACTCTTATTCTTTCAGCAATGCCCAGAGGCATGCTCTCATTTTTTAGTCTTCTTTTCACTTTAGCTAGTCCCAAGATAGTTGTGCCTCTGAAATAAGGGAGCTTCTCTTAGCAGCATAGCTTTTGGAATTACAGACCCTTACTCAGTTCCTGACTGCAGGCTCCCTTCTCTCCGTGCCGGCCCTGTCTAGGATCCCACCCTAGAGCAGCAGGCCCTAACAGGACTGTCGCTGGACAGCCAGAATCAGAGGTGTGGTCATCCACGCACTCTTAAGCACAAGCTGATTCTCAAGTGAGAGGCCCATCATATATCCAGGGACAGTGTACCAAGGGCAACACCTAGGTCTAGCATCTCTTTAGGATTGTGAAAAAAGAACACCACCTCCTAAAAACAGGTGAATATGTGTGTTACATACATTAAAGAGGGCTGGGCTCCCTGTGGTGCATGTGTGTACTCCCACAATTATGGGCTACATAGACCCTGTCAAAAAATAAAAGAGGGGGCTTTTGGGTTAGCTCAGTAGTTTAAGCGCCTGTGCGGGCAATCCTAGTTAGGCACAGGGGCCAGCAGTTCGATTCCAACACCCACCCTTAAGGCAGCCTGAGCCAGCCAAAAATAGAAAGGGGAGGTGATTGTTTTTATTGTCCTGTGGGGCTGAACCTATGACCTCGGCAAGCAATCTGCCACTGAGCTGCTTTCATTTTTTTCAAGAGTCTGACTGGGTGTAATGTAGCACGCCTGTAGTTTCAGCATTTGGGAAGCTGACGCAGGAGGATCACTAAGTTTCAGGCCAGCCTGGGCTACAAAGTGAGTTTAAGACCAGCCTGAACTGCATAGCAAGACCCTGTCTCATAAAGAGTTATGAAGTAATTTACTAAAAATCCCTGAAGTATTGTTTCAGTACAGTTGTACGCTCTTAACAATGGACTGTGTTCTGAGCTGCAATTTCGATGCAATTTAGAAAATCACTAGGTGATTCTCTTATGTGGACAGCTTAGAGTGTACTCAGCGCATCTGCAAGGCGGGGCCAGTTACTCCGTGACGAGTCACCGGGAGATGTGGTAAACGTGAGATGCACGCGGGTGCTGCTGGCTCCACGCAGCCGGAATGGCTATAGTAGACTTTTATTAGTAATTAATGATAGAAAGTGTAGTGCCGAAAATACATAAGACAACTTTTTAAAAAGATCTGTTTGGTATAGGGTCTCACTATGCAGCTTAGACTGGTAGTGATCCTCCTGTCTTAGCCTCCCCAGTGCTGGCATCACAGGCATGCACCACCGCGCCCAGATTCAGTGGACAACTCAGCGCGCCCAGGGGCAGGGCCAGTGCGGCATATTGTGCCAGGGATGGAACTCCTAAGCAGGCCCTTAGTCTGCTAAGATATCTCACTGGCCCAGAGCAGAACCTATTATCATTGACAATTACATCCCATACGTAATTGTATGTGCTGTCCTTTTATGTGACTGGCAGTATGGCAGTGTTGTTAGGCCAGCATTCCACAAGCTCGTGAGGAGTGCATTGCGTTGCCCTGCAGTGCGGTGTCACACCAGCTGCAGCAGCACTAGCAGTAGGAGCTTTCAGCTCCATCACTCCTGCGGCACCAGTGCAGTGCACCTTGATGTCACTGACTGAAACGTTGTCCAAGAGCGCGTAGCTCTAGCAAAACGTGCATCATGCTTGGCTACTTCTTAGAACCTCCATAGTGATGTATTTTACAAGTAACTGAGAACGTTAAGTTAACTTTTATATCTCTCTTTATAAATAAATATTTTAGGAACAGAAGTGAAAAAAGTTGAAGCCACCAGTGTTCCTTGCACACAGCTTTCAATGTCATTTTTTAATCGATTATATGATGAAAGCATCGTACGAGATACTGGACATATCGTTAAGTGTTTAGACTCTTTCTGGGATCCATTTCCCATTTCTGATGAGCTACGGAAAGTAAGTACAGAATTTTTAACTAGATTATATATAGTTCGATTTTAGATAAATGAAGCATATTTATGTCTAACATGAGATAATATAAATATTATACCATCAACAGCCGGTTTGTACAGTGAAGAACCTGCAGCCTTCTGGTTACTACCAATTGTCTCTCACTCTCTCCTCCCCTCTCCGCTCCTCTCCTCTTTTTTCTCCCCTCTTTCCCTCTCCCCACTGCCACCTTCCTACCTCAGCCTCACAAGTGGCGAGATTACAGGGTTATGCCACCACACCCAGCTAAAACTTGGTTGCTTTCTAGGTGAAAAAAAGTGGGAGAGATAGCTCTGAGGTCTAAGCGCCTGCCTGGCAAGCGTAAGATCTGGGTTCTGTATCCTGTACCACATGCCGGGCCGGCCGCCAAAACCAACCTGGACAATTGAGACTATCTCAGAATTTAAAACAGGGCTAGGATATAGTTCAGTGCTTAGTGCTTCCTGAACTATTTGTTGCCCAGCACTGGATGGGGGTTGGGGGGGGGGGGTGAAGAAAGAAAAATAAGCCCATTTTTTTTTTAAAACATATTTAGTACAGGGTCTTACTGCACAGGTTGGATTTGTGGTGATTCTCTTGTTTTTCAGCCTCTCAAGTGCTGAGATTACAGGCATGTGCCGTTATGCCCAGTCTCAATCCCTTTCTCAGGGTGTCCCAGGGGCAGAGCCAGCATAGCAACATAGGGATTGAACCCCTGGCACCTGCGTCTGCCTGAGCAGGTGCTTCAATCTGCTGAGCTATCTGGCCGGTCCTCCTATCATGTTTTAGAATTTGCATTGCACACAATAGCTAATCATGAAACATTAAAGACAAGGTAAATGTTGCAGTAGATTGCTCAGGGCCCTCAAGTTACCTCAGGACTGGTTCTCAGTGTAGGAGCTGGGATTGTGGGTGAGTAGTAGAGCACTGGCCAGCCTTGAGTTTGGTCCTGGAGCAACACACACACACACACACACACACAGGAGAAGTCTGAGTTTGGAGTAAGCAGCCTAGAGCTCAGTGACCAAACGCTTACCTCGTGAGTAGGCTCTAAGTTTGATCCCAGGACCACAAAAAATAAATTAAGATTATTTTTAAATACTTATGGTAAATTGAAGCTTTTAAAAATCAGTATCTTGAATTACATCACGTGAAGATGAGTTTTATCATCTTAGGTTTTATTAGATGAAGACTCAGAAAAATATGAAGTGTTCAGCAAACTGGACAGAGAGGAGTTCCTGTTTTGTCTTTTTAAACATCTTTGCCTCGGTGGATCCGTTTGTCAGTATGAAGATGTGCTTAGTCCATATCTGGAGACAGCAAAGCTTCTCTACAAGGACCTGGTGAGGTAATGTCACTAGATCACAACAGAGAAATCACCAGCTGGTGGAGCAGATTATTTGTTTAACCGTGGTGCTTGCCCGCATCTCACTGCACTCGAGTTTGCAGCCTCGTGTGTAAAAATAGCACTGTCCTGACCCCGTCTTGCACCTCCTCCCTCTCCTGCCAGCCAGAAAGATTTCTAGATTGGCCGGCTCTCTCAGTGCTCAGTCCTTTCCTTCTTCTTTTATCTCCTTGCCCCTTCTTCAGAACTGTCACCTACTCCTTCATTAGCAACTGCCTCCTCCTAGGCCTCCCCCACCGGCCGCCACCTTTTAAATATCAAAGGAACTCAAGGTCCCTGAGGATGTTTGAGTTTGCTCTGCTAATAGTAAAAAATGATAACCTTTGCTCTAAAAAGGTAGAAGAATTTGCATCTAGGTGTGATCTTTACTTCCCACGTTAATTCTCCACTATAGTTAACTTTAGGGATTTTACTTGTGTTTGAAGATCAAATGAGGTTTCAAGCTTAGTGAGCTTTTTACTCATACCTTTTGAATTTTTCAACCACAAAGATACTGTGTTGCCTTTATAGGCAAGGAACGTAGAAACAAGAGAAGGCACAGGGCTTCAGAGTTTAGTTATATAATTTTATTTTATTAGGAAGATAACAGAATTATCTTCTCATTGATTCTTAATTGTTAGCTGACTCATATACAACACCTTAATTCCATGCCCATTCCATAGCTACATAAAAATTGCACGATTTATTTTACTTATTTAATTTCAGATATGTTTTTTATAATTATGGACAAGAGGATCTGATTTTGAAAACAAAAATATTTCTGTACATTGATTTTAATGAGTAAGTTTCAAGAATACATAAAGAGTATTTGGAGACATGTTAGAAACAGAATCTCTGATGAAGTGCTCCCAAAGCTACATCAAACATAGTCTGTTCTAATAATACGAGCTCATAGGAGGCTTGCTAGACCTCTTTGGCACTCTCGAGTCACACCTCAGCTTATCCTCAATACACATCTGCCACATGAGCCTGTGGAATTCCTCACTACAATGGGCTGTGAAAGAAACTGCAGGAGATAGCAAATAGAAGTGATCTTGGCGCCTGTACCTGCCTTTCCCCCTTGTTCCATTCCTTGGACTCTGTGACTCTCTGCTATGTCTTATGGGTACTAGGAAAAAGTTTGTCCTGCAGAGTCACGATTGACAACCAAATGGGCCTCCAAAATTCCTGACGTCTTTTCTTTTTTTTTTTGCGAGATCAGGGTTCAAACTCACAACCCTGCCCTTGTGCCATGGAGCTATCTCTCCAGCCCCAATTCCTGACATCTTGCAGGAAAAAAAGCACCTGTCTTTGGGCAGTCACCAGACAGTAAGCATCAGTATGCACAGGCTCTCGAGAGGCTCCAAGAAGAGTGTCACACAGCCTTGACTTGAAGAAAGTTACAGCAAACGAATGTATGCTAGTGAAGGGATTATTTCAGATCTTTAAAGAACAATTATTTATATGATCAAATATCCAGTTATAGGCCAATGCGTACCAATTTTTTATTCTCTAACATATACCCCAGTAGTTCAAAAGAGAAAGCCAGCAGTATAGACGTCAGCAGTCAGAAGCCTTGATGAACTGGAGTCCACAGGACCAAACAGCAAAGCGTAGTCTCCTCTGCTTAGAAGTGCTTCGAAGTTGGACAGTCTAGAGCAGGCTAGGAGGGCGGCCAGCCCAGCTGCAGCAGTGCTGGGAGCATCATTAAATACTGCTGCTGACGCTGAGAATTTGTGCCTCATTTTTGTGAAACTGGGTATTGAACCCAGGGCCTTCACACTAGGCTTATTTATTTTGAAATAAATCTTGCTAAGTCACTCCCTGGTTGGGGTTGAACTTGTGATCCTCCTGTTCAGCTTCCTGAGAGCTTAGATTACAAGCATGTGACACTGTGCCCACCAATCATCCCCAGTCCTTTTTTTTATCTTGAGACAGAATCTTGCTGAGTTGCCCAAATGGTACTCAAACTTTGCTCTCCGCTGTGCTTGGCTGAAAGGAACCTTTTTTTCAAAGATCGCTATCCCTTTAAATCAAGTGGGGAGTAGTTTAGAACTATTTTATTACATAAAAAATGATTAGTTTCATTGTATTTTAAAAATATATATGCAGAAATAATTCTATAGCTACAAATGATGCCTGTGTCTTTAAACATTAAACACTGCACTTGGCTTACTTCATCTTCAGATGCTAACCAAGCACTGGCGTTCTTGTTTTTTTTTAAATAAGCAAAGTTACCTAGAGCAGTTTGTATGCCTGAAGTTTAGAGTCAGTACGGGACTAAAGATCAAAAATTATCACAAAGGTATTCATGAGAAACAATTATTGTTATTATTATTATTATTTTATTATTTTTTTTTTTTCAGGACTGGGGTTCAAAGTCATGACCTTGCACTTGCCAGGCAGGCACTTATGCTATGGAGCTATCTCCCCAGCCCCAGAAACAATTATTTTACTTCAAAACCATTAATAACATTTTTTTGTGGGACTGAGTATTGAATACAGGCCTCATACATGCTAGGGCAGTGTTCTCTGAGCTACATCCTCATCCTGTAATTATACTTTTAAAAAGCATCATGTGAGGCCAGATGTGCTATTTTGATACAGTAGAAAGGAAGCAATACTGGAGTCTGATAGTGGGGCTGGGAGTCTCTTTGTGTTTCCCTTACTTTGTCATGTGTGCAGCACACATATACCGTACAGGTGCATGCTGAACAACTGCAGTCCAGGAGGCAAGGGATTGGCCTGCAAGTCAGCTGGGCTTCTGGGAGCATCACTTGCATCATTTATGGCTATATCTAACTCTCAAACCTAATCTGCAGTAGAGACACGGGGAAATCATATTAAAGTTTACTGGTATATTTACTTACGAGTTGCTTACTCTACTATATGTAAATTATCATTAAAATGTAAAGAAAAATACTTTTGTAAAAGTTTGTCTTTGAGCCGGGCATCGTGGCGCACGCCTGTAATCCCAGCACTTGGGAGGCTGAGGCAGGAGGATTAGTATGAGTTCCAGACCAGCCTAGGCTATAAAAGTATTTAACTTCTCTTTCCTATAAAATTGACAAAATTACACCTATCTCAATGAATTCTACAATCTTTCAACAAGCTATTGTATGTAAAGATAGCTTGCCAAGGATAAGCATTGTAGGCATGTATATATTCGTACACATAACAAATACATAAATACATAACTGTAGTTTAGTTCCTCGGCTTTAGTTTCTTCCTCCCCACCTATTGCCATAAGTAATCTTTTGTGGGAAGAGTTACTGCAGGAGTTACTGAGAGAAAGTATTTGAATGTGATATATACAATGTGCAACTTAATGAGCAACTTCCATATATATGTTATCTTACCCTAAAAGAAACCCTGTTATGTTCAGTTTACATCTGAGAAAATTGAGGTCAAAGAGGTTAATTTTCTTCAAAGTGAAATAACAACTTCTTGGCAGAGCTCACATTTGTATTCAGGTTCTTTAGTTGTGCACTTTCACACACTTTTATATTTCCAGACAGCGCCTGAGCTTCAGTCTTCCCCTTAGCAGTGTATGACATAGCATTGTCCCTTAAGCTGTGAGTTCCAGGCTGAGGGCATCATTCTGAAACGTGAAATCTGGTTGTTGGCTGAAGTCTGCTCAGCTGACCCTGCCCTGGCTTCAGAAGAACCCTCTGATGCCGTGCTTTTCAAACCACTTCGGCTGGATACTGTGTATGTCCCTCCTCTGTGTGGTTGAGAATGGGCGAGTACCAAAACGGATCATTCCCTGAGGTGTGGCCGCCAGTGCCTCCCCCGTAGGTGCACACTCACACTGGATCATTCCCTTAGGTGTGGCCGCCAGTGCCTCCCCCGTAGGTGCACACTCACACTGGATCATTCCCTGAGGTGTGGCCGCCAGTGCCTCCCCCCGTAGGTGCACACTCACACTGGATCATTCCCTTAGGTGTGGCC